>JASDQU010190566.1:17111-29085 GCA_032191745.1 Picea mariana
CCAAGGAAAGTGCTCTGATACCAATTGTTAAGAACCTGAATAGATCTGAATACAAAAGCACCGCAATAGATATACAAGAACAATATGCAAAATCTTCTTTATTACTATCAAAACCCTTGAGGTAGGGCAACACCATACAATGGATCCTATTATGGAAGGGATCCTCTCCTGTTCATTTGCCTCTTCGAGGGGGCATCCTCCTATTGAGCTACCGCTCCAAATACAATACTTCTCTTCATGTCTCATTACATTGTTTGAACCCCTTTATATAGTGCTACCATCACCTAAGAACATTCTAGAGGAGGAATCTCTTAGAAGTAAAACCTTCTAAGAAGTCCTCTTACATTTATTATATCTAATTACCCATTTATTATATCTAACTACCATAGTGGGCCTTATTTAATAATATAGTGGACCTAGTCCACCTTACATTGAATGACCTCCACTATTATCACTATGGGCCCTCTGGGCCCCCCCACTAGCTCTCTAGCTACCTTACAGGGTCCCAATGTTAAGCTAAGGTCCAATACTCAATAGAATTGCTCAATCCAAGGTGCCACTACTGCAACTAACCTATAGTCTCTCATTCCTCACACACATGTTACACCCAAGGAAGTGTGCCCCTTCTCTGCTCAACAATCCCTCAGTTGCCCCACTTCCTTTCTAGGGTTCCAGCAACAGGTCGAACAAGAAGTCGTTGAGTCCTACAATTAATGCCCAACACACCAAAGAACAATTCCCAACAAAACTCTCACCTGGAGAGAATCCCCACGAGCCTGCAAACCCGTATCCTCGACAAAAAAATCTCTCACCTCAAGAGACTGCTCACAGGCCTGACAACCCGCCTATTCGACAAAATATCTCTGGTTACAAAGCGAAAACCCTGACAAGCTCTTCTCTACAGATAAGGTAATAGTCATATTTTCCAAACAGTCTCACCCCTTCTACCTGACTTCCTTCCCCAAAGAAAATGAGATATTCCTCCTCGAAATACACTAAGGCCAACAATATATCTTGCATGCCTTAAACTTGACACATGTCACTTTCAAAAGTAGCTTAAGCCACTTGGTGACTAGTTCCCTTCTCTCGAGAACTTATGATAAAATAATTTATCCTAACATGCATTTTTTTCGAAAATATTAATAAAATATTCCCTAAGACTCGAGTTCCCCCCCTTTTCCTTTTTTTCGATGGAGTTAGCCCCCCCTCTCTTTTCGTCTGATCTATCTGCGAGAACCGATGTGATAATATTAATAAGTGTAATTACATTTACATGGATAGGTTCACTAGCCCATTTGCATCCCATCTCACCAACCTCATAACTACATAGGGTCTCTCTCTCTCTCTCTATATATATATATATATGTGTGTGTGTGTGTGTGTGTAACTCAGCTCGATGCACATTTCCAGTGATTCATGCGCATCGACTCAAGTGTGCACAACACTGTGAAATGTGTGCACCCTTCCTTTGATGTGCAATCCCACGCACTTACTTAGGTATGTGCAACATTATTAAAGGTGCACACCCTTCCTTGATAATAATCCCTGTGCACTACTTAGGTGCACGCAGAACCAAAACTTGGCACCAACGGCTCACCAGCCTAAATGTACAATTACATTTACGATTGGTACCAATGGCTCACCAACCTATATGTATAATTACAAAGGGTTTGAATCATGGACATTACATTCCCCTCCCCCTTATTTATGCACCGTCTTGAGTGCATTCTAAACACATGTACATGATAAATTTCAAAAATTGTCAAAAAGATGTGGATACTCTACCCGCATAGCATCCTCGCGCTCCCAAGTTGCATCCTCAAGATTGTACCAGGTCCATTGGACCTTTACCAGCTCCATGACTCGATTCCGGAGATGCTTGACTTTTCGATCCAATATGCAAATCGATCGCACTTGAAAATCGTCTTCTTGTTCCACCTGAATCACATTCCAATCAATAATATGATTAGCATCAGGTACATACTTTTTAAGTGATGATACATGGAAAACATTATGAATACACAAGGATGCAGGCAATGCAAGCATATATGTGACAAAACCAATCCTCTCTAGGATTTCAAATGGTCCACAGTAGCGCACTTCCAACTAAGAACAATTTCCCAACTTCAGGGAACTACGTCTGACTTTTACTTTCAAGAAAATGTGTTCACCCACTTTAAACTCTCTGTGGGTTATGCCTTTATCTGTGCAGTTGTTTTTCCTGTCTTGGGCATCCTTTCAGTTCTGCCTTATCTTCGCCATATGTTCTTCCATTTCTCAGAGCATATCTTGCCCAACCACTACGCAATTTGTTGGGTTGTCCCAACTCACTGGCATGTTGCACATTTTACCATAAAGTGCTTCAAATGGGCTCATCTTTAAAGATGCTTGATACCCATTGTTGTAAGCAAAATCTACTAAGTGAAGGTAGTCTTCCCATTTTGATACTTTATCCATCACATACATCCTGAGCATATCTTCAATCACCTGATTTAGTCTCTCTATCTATCCATCTGTCTCAGGATGATAGGTTGTACTAAAGTTCAGATTTGTCTCAAATCCTTTGAATAGCTCTTTCCAAAAGTTCGAGATGAACTTGGAATCTCTGTCAGACACAATTATCTTGCGTACACCATGCAACTTAGCAATTTCTCGCATATATATTTCCGCAATGTTGGTTGTCTTTTGCGTTGACTTCATTAGAATAAAATAAGCAACTTTAGTAAGCTTGTCCACCACTACCATAATAGAATCATGTTGCTTATCAATCCTAAGAAACTTAGTAATGAAATCCATGGCCACAACTTCCCGGTTCCACTCTGAAATGGGAAAAGGTTGTATAAAACCAGCTGGATGTCTGTGCTCAACCTTGACCTTTTCACATTCAAGGCATCTAGCAATAAAATTAGCAACCTACTTTTTCATATCTGGCCAATAGTAATGTTTTTTTACTGCGATAACTGTCTTCTGGTAGCATGGTTGTCCAACATAAGGAACCTTATGCATCTCTGACAATAAAAGACTTTTCAACTCTTGATCATTTGGCACATAGACTCTACACCTATACATGAGGATTCCATCCTCTCTTAGCTCATAATCTTTTAATTTCCACTACGACATACCTTGTTGTAAATTCACCTTTTTGTCCACATAGCGCTGATATGATTTGGAAACTTCTAAAAAAATTTCACACAAATCTAATTTGTACATACCAATGGTTGTAGCATGCATCTCATGCACCCTCCTGCTTAGTGCGTCTACCACCTTATTTTTTTTTCCTCTGATATGATTTATGTCAAAGTCATACTCATTGAGGAACTCTAACCACCTACTTTGTCTAGCATTTAAACTTGGTTCTCCAAATAGATACTTCAAACCACTTGGAACTATTCTCAGCTCAAATATTTTACCCATGAGATAATGTCACCACATCTTCAAGGCATGCACCATGGCTGCCAATTCTAAGTCATGAGTATAGAGTTTTTCATGTTATTTTAACTTTTTTGATTCGCAGCACACCACATGCCCATGCCCATTCTAACTCAGGAGTCCACCAAGCCCTTCCTTTCATGCATCCGTGCACACAACAGAGTCTACATTAGGATCAACAATTCTCAAAATTGGTGCACTTGTCAACAAACTTTTCAAGTGTTGAAAACTCCTTGCACAATCTATAGTCCATTCAAATCGTGCACCTTTATTTTGCAAGGATGTAATTGGATGCGCAATTTTTTAGAATCCTTCAATGAACCTCCTGTAATAACCTGCAACTCGCATAAAGGACCTTACCTCTGCGACATTTCTTGGTGTTAGTCATTCCTCAATGGATTTTATCTTTTTCGAATCCACGGTTATTCCTTCCTTGGAAATGATATGACCCAAATAATGAATATGTCGTTGGTAAAATGAGCACTTTCTCAACTTTTCATAAAGTTGATGCTCAATCAATAATTGTAGCACCATCCTCAAGTGGTGTTCATGCTCTTCTTCAAACTTTGAGTAAATAAGTATTGCATCCAGAAATACAATGACAATTTTATCTAAGTATTCTCTGAAAACTCCATTCATCAAACACATGAAGACAACATGTGCATTCGATAATCTGAAAGGCACCACTCTGAACTCATAATGTCCATACCTTGTCGTGAAGGCAATCTTTTTTATGCCCTTTTTTTAATTTTCACCCGGTGATATCCAGATATGAGATCAATCTTCAAAAATATATGTGTGCCTCTCAGTTAATCAAAGAGACCATCTATCATTGGCAAATGATACTTGTTCTTTAATATTACCTTGTTCAACTTCCTAAAGTCGATACAAAGTCTCAATGTACCATCTTTCCTCTTCAGGAACAATACTAGGGCACCCCAAGGTGACACACTTGGGCCTATGTACCCCTTCTTCAAAAGCTCTTCAAGTTTCATCTGCAACTCCTCTAGCGCTGGCGTACTCATCCTATAAGGAGTCTTAGATACGGAAGTTGTTCCCAGCACCAGATTTATGGATAAATCAATATCTCTTTTCGGTGGCAACCCCAGTATCTCTTTAAAGACATCCTCAAACTCTTTTAATATTGCACAATCTTCAACATTTGGCACTTTATCCTTAGGTTCCTCCTCCATGTGCGGTGCAAATATTTCCTACACATTAAATCATAAATCATTAAAGGTGACGAAGAATATTCCCAGCACATTAAATCATAAATCATTAAAGGTGACGAAGAATATTCCTAGCACATTAAATCATGTCCATAGAAATCATATATGTAATTAAAAGCTTATTAATTATGGCCCTTTTCCATAGGTATATGCATATCGGTGTAATTATATGCTATCAGATGCCAACATTTTTAAAGCCTATAAAGAGTCTCGAGCCTTTGAAAGACAATGTTTCCACCCTTACAACTTCAACGGTTTCGCAGCCATATAAAGAGTCTCAGCCTGGGTGCCATAAAATTTTTGCAAGCGTGAAACCTTGGCACTCTCGCTAACAGATAGAGGGATCACCAACGTGACACATCAAATAGCCAAAAGGGTTTATGTTCGTTCAAAGCCAGGATCCATCCAGAGGATTTTGGAGCAAATCCAATTTTTTCTTGTCTATATTGATGCCCAAATTTGTAGATCTAGAAGAATTGGTTGTTGATCTATTGTTTTTTAGCAAATCCAAGTAGATTGCATTCAAAGGAATTTAGAGCAAATTCAACCTATTCTTGTCTATTTTGATACCCAGATTTTGTAGATATAGAAGAATTGTTTTTCAATGAATCCAAGTAGAAATTGACTAACTTTGTATTGTTTGATAGCATATTTATCAAATATCTACGTGTTTTACAATGGTAAGTGGTTGTTATAGAATTTTAGAGCCATATCCAAGTGTTATTACTCCAAGATTGCATATTGAGGGAGGGAAGAACACGTATTTCTCAACATTTTTTTCTTTTTTTTAGTATATTTTTTTGCATTTTTGACTTGTATCTATGACATCTTTACCCAACATCATCTTGGAAGGCAACCAAAGGTTCTCTGGAAATAGCTACAATAGTTGGAAGCAATATATGTTGATCATTTTTTAGTATAGGTGCTTGCCTTCTATTGTCATAGGTAAAGATACTTGACCAACAATTACAAGTTGAGAACGGGACAAGTTTGATGAGCAAGATAGAGAAACAACAATGCTACTAAAGTTGTTTGTGGCAGATGAAATGCTTCCTAAAGTCCAAATAGGGAAGACTTCAACAAACATTTGGAAGCATTTGAAAGAGCTATAGACTTCAAACAAGGGTAGAGCCTTATTCTTGAAGAATACGTTGTTTTTTTATAAAAATGGATGAGAGTGCATCCTTACAGGAGCATTTAGTCAAGATCAAAAGGATATCAGAGAATAGTTATCCTCCATTGGTAAGAAGATGGAAAAGGAGGACATGGTGGTAATCATGTTGTAAAGCTTACCATGTGCTTTATTGAGACCCAAAACATCACCACTATGAATGTTGACCTAAAGTTTGATGAGCTATGCAATATGCTCTTACAACAAGATAGATGGAAGAAACACTCAGTGGCAGCAATGAGACAGAGGGTCCAAAACAGGGTTTGCATCCAATGTCAAGGGAAAAGATAAATGGTCAAGGCCACGGTGAAGATGCAACCAAGAGCTTAAAGACCATCACTTGTAACTACTATGGCAAGGTGAGCCATATAAAGAAGCACTACAAAAAGAGGTTGGTTGATTAGAAAACCAACCAGGGAGGGCCTCAATAACAAGCTCGTGTCACAAAGTGTATAGAGGAGTCAGTCTTCTTTGCATTCATGACCAAGAAAAAAACAAACCAAACAACAAACATTTTCACCAAGTCCTGAAAAATATGTAAAATTCTAACATAAGCTTGGTGTAGTTAGTAGATTGACCAATAGGAGAGGGTGTTAAAGTAAATATCAAATTATAACGGTCAATTAGATGTTAGACATAGACATTAATAAAGCCACTTGGAATTTAGGTTGTTTTATGCTTTTCTGTTTTTTTTCACTTTAGTGTGTTTTTTGGTTTATCCCACATTCATAAAGTGGATTGACTCAACTAAGTAGTAACTCTTTATAAAAAAGTTTTTGTTTTCTCATTATCAATGCAATCTTGGTTCTCTTTGTGTGTTCATGTATATGTCTCTAATATACAATATAATGATAACACGATGTTTATGTCTCTAATATACCATATAATGATAACATGAACGCATAAAGAGAACAAAGATTGCATTGACAATGAAAAAACAAAAGCTTTCATATAAAGCGTTACAACTTAGTCGAGTCAATACACTTAATGAATGTGGAATGGAACAAAAAGTACATTAAAATGAAAGAAAGCATTAAATAACCTTAAAGTCAAGTGAATTTAATAATGCATATATGTAATATCTAATCGACCATCATAATCTCATATTTACCTTAAAACCCTCCCTTAATGGTCAATCTACTAACTACACCAAGCTTATCCAAAAATTTCACATATTTTTCAGAACTTGGTGAAAAATTTTGTACTTCGGTTTGTTTTCTTCTTGGCCATGAATGTATAGAAGGATAACTCCTCCTATACACACTTAGCGACATGAGACTAATATTGAGGCCTCCCTGGTTGGTTTTCTAATCATCCAACCTCTTTCTGCGGTGCTTCTTCATATGGCCCACCTTGCCATAGTAGTGACAAGTGATGGTCTTCAAACTCTTGGTTGCATCTTCAATGTTGCCTCGACCATTGGTCTTTGTCCATTTTCCTTTGACCTTGACTGTTGGAACATGGTTATAAGACCCTAGGTTCAAGGTATTCAACCAACAAATCTTTTCACATACCGTCCCTTTCGGCATCACTTGCATGCAAGTGAAGTCTCACTTGAGGCATCTATTGGGGCTACAGGAACCAAGTTTCTGCAAGGTTGAGGGGATGTGAAGCTATCAACAACATATCTATTACTATTTATCCACCCTGTGTGCAATATCTTTATTCATATCCTTTGATTAGTAAACAAACTCTATTGTGCAGAACCATTATAAAATAGATTGCAACATAAGTAACCCAATGTACTATTCATTATTATTGTGCATCAATCATATAGTAAACATATCTATATTAATCATGCATAAACAGAACATCCATGAACAATCACATCAACAAACACATTCAGACACGCAATTTAATGTGGTGCACCCAATCCTTGGGCTACGTCCACAATGGTTGGCTTCTATATTAATCTTCATGCAATCACCATCTCAGGCCTGCACACTATGCTTATAATAGATGCAACATATTACATCCTCAATCTAGCCTAGTCACTTTGTAGTGCACGCCTCTTTCTCTACAAACTCTCTCCACAACCCTAAGCATAGATTCTCAATCCTACGCAAGCTAAACTCTCACTTTTAGCAGCCTCTTCTTCCCCAACCCATTACATATTTATACATATCGTTACGGTTAGGAACCCTAATAGTTTATCCCAAAAAACCTAACATGTCGGAGTTGTTTTTCTTCTTTTTTGTCAGCATGTTGTTTTTCCTTCCTTCATGCCTACATGTTGCTTTTCCTGCTTTTATGTTGAACTGGTGTTTTCCTTCCTCCTTTTGTGCATGCTCTGCCTTTTACTTTGACCCTGCAAACTGCTCCCTTTTCTGCTTTTGCACGCGCTCCTCAAACTTAGTTATTCAACATGTTTATCCAACAGGTCCCCAACACTCACATGTGGCTCGTCCCAAGCCACTTAAGCCTGTTGCATCATGCCCTTCCATGCCTCCATGAACGTTTAGAGGATTTCTCTCGTTGTAGCAACTTCCTTCTTTACCTCGGCTTCTTTCTCCAAAAGCTCCTCTACTACCTCTACAATCAGGTTCGTGAGCTTCTCCTCGTTGTCTTGCGTTGATTTCTTCATCGTGCTTTGCGCAGCTGTCAATGCCCCTATGACTGTGAGTGCTTCATCTTGTAGGGGTACCAATCGTTGTGCAAGAATATTCTACTCTTCCCTTAGTTGTTCCATCTCGTTGTATGACTGCTTGTTCACCAGGATAGTTGTTATGCGCTCAGATGGTGGCAGCGTGTTTATATTCTTTGTGGCCTCATGTGCCTTCTCCTATGCATTCCTTAATCTTTACTCAATGGTATTCATCATCGGATTCCTCCGTCAACTTTGTCCAAAGTTGCATGTTTTCTTCGCATAACTTCGCACACTCTTCATCCAGCCTCTTAATGCTTTCTACTGAGGTTATGGTCGTTCTTTCTCTTTGTTCCTTCTCCTCAAGTGGTGTCCCTAGTGTAGTGTGCGCTTCAAAGTCTATGATTCTAGTGCAAAAGCCTTGAATGACTTCATTGATTTTGGATACATGTTCCTCTAGTGTAGTTTCTACCACCATCGACAACTCTAGAATATACTTACATAGTTTCTGGACGACCCATTGTATCCTCTCTGCCTGTTGCTCGACCTCATCCTTCTCCTTCAATATTCTCTCTACCTTTTGCTTGACCTTGTCCTTCTCCTACACAATTCTTGTGTAATCCTTCTACAGTTCTGCCTTAATCGTTGTTACCTTAGAGAACTCCTTTGACGTTGAATCTGTGTGGAACTGTATTTCTTGTACAATACCTGTATATAAGCCTTGTAGTGCTTATATGGGAATTTGTGAAACGACTAAGTCCAGGTGACTTAGTAATCGTGCATGCTCCTATATCTATGGTGTGGGGAACTCAATTGCATCTGGCAAGATCTTCAAAACTTTGCACGTTGTTGTTATCTCTGACAAGTAAGAAGTGGCAACCCCTGCTTCCCCAATTGTACTTGTTGTTGGTCCTTCACCAGATATTTTCTCTGGTGCTATCCTTACTACCTCTAATAGTTGTTGCAATGTCATTAATTGTTCTTTCACCTTTTGGTGCAGTTCTTCTTGTTTTTGCGACGCTTGTTGGGCTGCCTCTCCTACGGCATCCCTCACTCGATAGTCGATCATCATCGTCTGTCAAAGTGTAGATAGTTGGTTCTTTATGAGATTTCATCTTCTTCTGCGCAAATGTTGATGTCCCCTTTGTTGATATTATGGTAGTTGCGAGAGGTATTAACCTCCACGTGTAACCTTTGACAAGACTAGAATATTCCAGGAAGCAAGAGAAACCCTAAAACGTTGGATAATAACCCTAGGAGATAAGTCGTCTCGAGAGAATATTTAATATTCAGTTATTAGCCTCCAGAAAGAGAAGTCGGCCCAGTCAAGTGAGATAGAATAGTATAAATAGAGGGTGCTAGAGCTCATTTGTTACACACACTCTCACAATTGCATAAGACCAGTGGTGCGAAAGTTTGGAGAGGAACTTCAGCTACAGTTGAAGTTGTTGCAACTAGCATTTTGGTTTTGGCTTGGACTTACTCTTGGTTATGGTTTGGACTTTCTTATTAGTCTTTGGTTATTCTTACTTGGTGCGCTAGACTTGGAGAAAGGTGCGCTACCTTGGTTGGCTATTGGATTGCTTCAAGAATTATTATATCTGTCAAGGTTAAGGTGCTCGGGGGGTGGCCTTTGTGCCTATGGTTGGGTGACAATATTGTTATATTGTCTATGGTGAAACGAGCACACCTATTTTTCTAACAGGTTATGGGCCCATACTATCTTCAGACCATCTAACCGCTAGAAGATAGATTGGGAGGATTTGCTCAGTTACAGTTGCAGTTGCAGTCAAAGTTTTGTTGCAGCAACAAAACCCTAACCCGCTTGTTAAGGCACCTTAAGTGAAGAGCTTGACCTAATTCTTGGATAGCCTAGTGTGCCCTAGCCTAGCGCACCTCTTGCTACTCTCAACAAGTCAAGACGTCAAGTTTGATTTTTTGGTCAAAGTCGAAGGTTGACCAAGTCAAAGCACTCATCACCTACTCTATGAAGTCAGAAAACAAGTTAGAAGGGGCTTCTAACATCAGAGCATGGAAGACTAGGATTGACCTCATCCTTGTCAAGAATAAAGTGTTGGATATTGTGAAAGGCAAGATCATGGAACCCCAATTTGAAGCAGGAAAAGAGAAGGAACCTCGTAACGTTGCAGTTACGAAGAAGTTCAAGGACAATGACATCAACGCTATGAGTATCATACTGGACTCTGTAAAAGACCACTTGATACCCTACATCTCTCATCTTGACTCATCTAAGAAGATGTATGATTCCCTAACTAACCTCTCCTCAGTCAGAAACATTGGACAAGTAATGAGTCTGAAGAATGAGCTTCGTGACATGAAAATGAATGATGATGAAAACATAACATCATACTTTGTAAGAATCTCTCAGATAAGAGATCAACCACAAGCTATTGAAGAAATCATTTCAGAAAAGGAACTAGTAAAGATAGTACTCAATGGCCTTCCCGAGACATGGGATGTATTTGCCGCAAGCATGAACACAAGAAAGGAGTATTCCACATTTGAAGAACTTTGGACTTGTTGTGCATAAGAAGAATCAAGGATTAATGCAAAAGAGAAATCCCAAAAGAAATCTAATGATCAAGCCTTCACAGCAAAATTCAAGAATTTCAGGAATAAGAGGAAGTTTGGTTTAAGGAAGAAACCAAATCGAGAAAAGGATATGTCAAAAATACAATGCTTCAACTGTCGAAAATATGGTCACTACACAAACCATTGCCTGAGTTAAAGAAAATGAAGGAAACAGATGAAGCAACAGATTCCAAAGAAAGGGAACCCTCAAAGAAAGCCAAGCAGGATAAAACTAGTCAAAGTAACAATATTCTTCTATAACATAGTTCTTGTACATACCATGTTTACATAATTCATGTACATATCATGCATATCTATTTATTAGAATAAAAGATGGTCAGTGAAACAATACTTATGGAAGAATAACAAGATAAGGATTATTATTACGATGACTACAAGATGATGAAGTATGTTGACAAATTCCTGAGGAATCTATTATATAAGTAACAACTGTCAGATAGGCCGAAATAATAATCAAACTTGAAGAGACCCAGAAGGAGTCAAATCAGAAAGAAGTCAGTAATCAAGAGGAAATTAGAATAAGATTTGAGACACTTTGTAGAAAGCAATAAGGATGTAGACAGAAGCATGGACTCTCTTAGATGGAGGGAGTTGATTACAGAATTTCAAAAGAAGAGCATGTATTTGTGCATGAAGCTAGGATTATGAGGGAGATAATCTTAAATGATATGATCCATTGAAGAATCCGTGAAGATTATAAAGTATATATCTATGTTCCCCATGGAAAGTAGCAGCCATGATAAGCAACACATGTTTAGTTTGACTCTAGAAGAAGTTTTCTTCGAAAACAAGCCTTAAGTTCGTTGGTTGTCCATCTACATCCATGTTCCTATGATGAAGAGAAGAAGTTGGAATCTTCAGGAAGAAAGGGCATGGAATCTATAGAAGACTCCATGGACCCAAAAGCTAAGGAGGAACATGAGGAAGAACATGAAGATTCCAAGAAAG
>JASDQU010190570.1:7282-17772 GCA_032191745.1 Picea mariana
AAATTGTTCGCCATTCACTCATAAGGACACATAGTGCCTTGGCCCATATCAGACAACCTGGTAGGCCACTTAACCAATCCTTAGATTCCTAGGATATCCAAGAAAAACCTGAAGGCATTGGTATACTCTCAAACCCTTTAGGAGTTAATACCACTGATCCTATCGAAACACCTACTCTTAGAGTCAGAGGGCCTAGTATCCCACCTTCCCCACTTGGTTCATCTCCATCCTCTTTAGGAGGAGAGTCATCTAATGAAGGAAGTTCCTCGTATGAATCATATCGGCCTTTGAAACAACCAAAACCCATGGAAAACCAGAACAATCCTGCCAAACCTTGGCTCGATCAAGATGTCATTGTTGTACCCAGACTGCAACATCCATTGCCAAAACACCGAGAGAAATGGTTCCCTAAATTTGATCCATATTCTAAACAATCTACTGAGGATCACATAATTTTTTTTATGTTGGCCATTAGAATCCGAAATGTAGAGCATGAAGATGTAGTATGTAGAATCTTTCCTTATACTTTTGAGGGAAATTCCTCCACATGGTATTTTTCCCAATAGCCCCAGACCATTGTCTCTTGGGACAAGTTTGAAACTTGTTTCTTAGAGAAGTTTGGAGATGATAAATCTCCTGAAGTCTTGGTTATGGAGCTCTCCAGTCTAAAAATGAACCCTAAGGAAAAAATAAAATATTTTAACCATAGATTTCTTACTTTAAAGAATAAAATCCCTATTGATTCAATGCTTGCACAAAGTCTAATTATCGCATATTACACTAAATCTTTGCACAAAAATATCACCATATGAGTCAAAAGGTATAAAAAGAACACTTTGTTAGTATCCTTTGAGGAGGCATGTAAAATTGAAAAGGATATACTAATCTTAAAATACAATCTTAGCATTGAAGTTGAACTAGCGTCTTCTAAGAAAAAAATAGAAATCCTTACTAAACCACCTCAATTTAAAAATCAACAAGAAAATTTAGACTTAGAAAGCTTGCAAAAATCCTTCCAAAAACTATCCAATCAGGTCGTGGATTTGAAAAGATCAGTCGCGGAGGCACCCACAAGTAAAGGAAGTTTTAAACCTCCTTTCAAAAAACTTGTTCCTACCACCGAAGGTCTTAATTTTGAAAGCTTGTAGTACGCTTTGCAAACCATTCTAGAAGCACATGATAATTCTTCTTCTTCTCCTCCTAAAAGTTCTGAAGACGTAGTTGAGGAAGATGTACTAGAAGAGGAAGAATCATCCCCCAATATCTTCGGTCAGTTCTCTGATAGTATTTTCCAAGAAAATTTTGAAAGTGTCCATCCCTACAACACACAAAGAAAAACATAGAACAAAAATTCTTCTAAAGCGAGTAATAATGCACTTCCAAAACAGTCGAAGCAATATGAAATTAAACAAATTTTGGCAGCCCCTGTTTTAAAATATGACTTAATAGAAGATCTAAAAACAATAAGGGCTAATATTTATGTTTTCGAGTTGCTGAAATTTCCCATTATTCTATAGAAAATGCTGCAAAGTATCGCTGAAAACAATAAAAACAACAATCCAAGAAACAAGAAAACAATAGAAATTGGTTCAAAAACATCCCAGAAGATCCCACCTAAAATGACATCCGAACCTCCAGATAAAAGGGTTTTAGCTGAAAAAACTGTAGAAAATGTAAATAAAACTATTTTAGGGACAACAGTTAAAAATCAACAGAATTTTGTTGTTAACACTCTGAAAAATGTCCCGCCTTTCTTGTTAACTTTTGAAATTTTTAATAGGAATGTACATAATTGTATGGTTGATTCTGGTGGATTGTCAAATGTCATGTCGCTATCTATTTGTCAAAAAATTAACGCAGAAGTTAAACCTTATGATCTCAAAATCATTCAGCTAGATCGAACAAATGTAAAGGTAATCGATGAACTTAATGACGTTCTTGTTAGATTATATTTCAATCCTAAAATTCACCAAATTATTAACAATATTGTTGTTGACATCCCTGAAGTATATGGTTTTTTTTTAAGCAAGGACTGGTCCGAACAGCTACATGGTTACTTTGCCACATATTGGTCTCATTTGTGGCTACCGGAAAATTGACAGCCCAATAAAATTAGGATAAATTGAGAATGCTATATTAAGCACACCATGACAGATCTAAATGATGCAAATGAACCTTTTACTTCATCTACTAATTCATTTGAAATGAAGGGAATGAATACCTTCCTTGGTAACTTCAGGAACGAAATTTCCTCTGTCACTGATCCTGGGCAGTAATCAAAAGTTATGACCTATACTCAGATATCATCTTTGCCAAGTGTGCCAAACACTCCCAACGAAGCTCAAATTTGGTCATTATACTTTGATGGATCCAAATCCAAAGAAGGAGTTGGTACGAGATGTGTACTCATAGATCCCACAGGTAATAAGACTTTCCTTGCTTGTCAATTAGAGTTCGACTTCACTAATAAAAACATCGAATACGAAGCACTTCTACAAGGTCTTAGGAAATATTTGGATATGGACGTATGAAATTTAATGGTATTCAGTGATTTAGAAGTCATGGTTAGGCAAGTAAGAAAATCCATACATTTCTTATCACCACATATGAAAAGCTACCAATTTGAGGTATGGATTTTAATGCAAACATTTTTTATCTTTTAACATAAATTCCATTCATAGACTGAATAATTCAGAGGCTGATTTATTGGCTAATGTCACTTCTAAACTATTGCTTGCATAAGGTCTTTCTCCTAAGGCATTTTGGATTGAATTTTTGTTCAGTTCGTCGATCCTGGATAACATCACCAATTGGAGAGTGTTCGATGATGACCAGTAGATCATCAACTTCTTGCATATGAAGGACACCTTCCAAGGTGCAGTCATTGATGAAAACCTCTATAATTTCATCGTAATATCATATCCTAGATCTCCTGAATTGACATCTAATCTTGTAAACTCTATTCCAATATTTGTGGTAAGACTAGAAAAGTTTTATGACTTGCACGATAAATTTAGAGGGTCAATTAATTGAAAAACAAATAGTTCTTCTTTGATTTATGAGACGATGAATTTAGGGACAAAGAAAAATCCTCAAAATATCAATTTGGTAACAGGATTCTCCAAGCAAGAACGATCTTCCTTTACAAAATTGTTTAAATAATTTAAAGACATTTTTGCGTGGACGTATGATGAATTGAAAACATTTGATCCTAATATCATACAACATGTCATCCCCATGAAACCTCAAAACCAACCTTTTCAGCGAAAATTAAGAAAGATGCACCCAAAACGAGAACCCGCTGTTAAAAAGCAATTGAATAAATTACTAAATGAAAATATAATTTTTCTGGTAAGATAGACATAATGGGTGTCTAACCTAGTTCCTGTAAGGAAGAAAAGTGGTGAAATTTGACTCTATGTCGATTTTCGAAACTTGAATCGAGCATCTGATAAAGATAACTATATCGTTCCTCCAATGGAACAGATTCTTCAGCAGGTGTCTGGTTCCAAAATACTTTCTCTATTAGATGGTTTTTAGGGATATAACCAGGTCCACATGTCCCCCTCAGACCAACTTAAAACCACCTTTCGTACCCCATGGGGCACTTATGCCTACAGGAAGATGCCTTTTGGACTTATAAATTTCATAGCCACTTTTCATAGAGAAATTGACATTTCTTTCCGTGACCTCATAAATAAATCAGTTCTGGTTTATATTGATGATGTTACCATCTTCTCTAAAGACAAGAAAGATCACTTGTCTCACCTTAGGGCCATACTAGAACGATGTCGTAGGTTCGGTATATCTCTCAACCCTAAGAAATTGGTATTTGCAGTAGAGCAAGGTAAATTGTTGGGGTTTATAGTATCAAAAGACAGAATGATCATTAACCCTAAGAGAACCCAAGTAATCACTAAACTCCCCCCTCCTTCCAAAAAATCCATGCAATCATTTTTAGGAAAGATTAATTTCGTCAAAAGATTTATCCCAAGTTTTCAAAAATGGTGAGACCATTACAGAACTTAATTAAAAAGGATGTTCTATACCATTTGGGACCACAATAAAGTCAATATTTTGACTCCATTAGAAAATCAATAGTAGAATCTCCTTCCTTGATGAGTCCCGATTTCTCCCAAGATTTCACTCTTTACACCTTTGCTTATGTTGTGTTAACATAGAAAAATATTGAAAGTAATGAGATACCCATTGCCTTCATGAGATCAACTTTCAAAGGAGAATAACTTAATTATCCATTAGTAGATCAACAGGCATATGCTATTTTCAAAGAAGTGAAACACTTCCGGTTATACCTGCTGAAATTTAGTACCAAAGTTATTGTTCCTTACCCAGCCGTAAGAAACTTGCTAGTACAAAAAGAGTTGGGTGAGAAAAGGGAAAATTAGATGATGTCTTTACAAGAGTATGAACTCGAAATAACCCTTGCACAAATTGTTAGAGGTCAAGGCCTATGTAAACTACTGGTTGATTCAGTTAAAGGACATGAAAGTCAAATTTATACCTTAAGTGTAAATCAACACAATGAAAATCAAATTAGTTGTTCACAAGTTGCTGCCAATTCTTTGTATGAGAACATTAAATTTTACTTGACACATGGATCCTCTCCTCACTATATTGGTCCTAAGAATAGAGGAGCACTAAGACTAAAATATTCATCTTTCTGGTTCATAAATTATGTATAATTTCGAAAGAATTTTGATGGTGTTCTGATGCATTGTTTGGAAAAGGATGAAGCAGAGAAAGTACCATCTGAACTTCATACAGGTGAAGCTAGTGGTCACTTTGGTGGATACACCACTTCTCACAAAGTGTTAAGATCTGGGTACTATTGGCCCACTTTGTTTAAATATGCCCACACATTGTGCCGTAAATGTATAATTTTCCAAACGGGTGTAGGATGGGTCAAGAAGGTAGAATTTCCTTTGCAACCTATCAATGGAGATTCCCCCTTTCAGAAATGGGGTATTGACATCATCAGATCGATTAAACCATCTTCTTCATAAAAACATAAGTATATTATTATAGCAACATATTATTTTACCAGATTGTCTGAAGTTGCAACTTTGAAAGTGGTAAACATGAATCATGTAGTATCTTTCCTTAATTTGCATATCATTACTCGATTCAGAATTCCCAAATGTTTAGTCTTTGATAACACATCTTATTTCTCATCCCTTGATATGAATGTTTTTTCTTTAGAAAAAGGGATTAAATTGAAATATTCTGCCAGCTATTACCCTCAAGGAAATGGTCTATCAGAATCAACAAATAAAAATTTAATTAAGATCATTACAAGGATAGTTTCTGAAAACCATAAGAACTAGCACACCGCACTATATAACGCACTTTGGGATGATAGGGTGACACCAAAAACCTATGTTGGTAATTCCCCTTTCTTTCTCATCTACGAGAGAGAAGCGATCTTCCCTCCACATGTTTTACTTCCATCTCTGCAATTATCGCAAAAAATCCAAGAAGAGGACTGCCCTCCTCTAGAAAGTCGAATTAAGGCCTTGTTAAAACTGGAGGAAGTAAGAGAACAAGAAAAGAAGAAGTTGGATCAACATCAGCAGATTGTAAAAATATGGTTTGATTCAAACTCTTCTTCAGATAATAACTTCAATGTAGGAGACATGGTTCTCAAATGGGATAAATTTCAAGAAGGGAAAGGGGAACACACCAAGTTCCACAATCTGTGGTTGGGACTGTTTGTAATTTTTGAGAAACTAGGTCCAAGCTCTTTCCGCCTGCACAATTTGGAGGGAGAACCAGACAGTTTCCCAGTGAATGGAAAAGATATCAAAAGATATTTTACCTGATGGTTCCAGATCCACCTCTTTGTACATATCTTCTTCTTTTTTTAAATTTGTTTTTTGTTTTTTTTTGGATTTTGGTTCTTTTCAGTTTTGCTTGTTTTTTATTTGTTTCTGAAAAATTATGTCTGTGTCACCATTTCATTTGTGGAAGGAAAATAAGAATTATTACTCAAGAGAAACAACTGATGACTTTTCAAAGCACCGTGTTGTAAATTGTTGAACTCAGATCGACAGAAGAAAGTTCTTGCTCAAAACGGTGTTGTTGGTTTCTTTTCAAAATCTTGAGAGGATAACAATTATCATTAATAAACTCTTAACGTTGTCCCTGTTTTTAAGAAAATGACTCGATTATACCTTCCTGTTATTGAGATGGTTTTGTAACATGAACCTAAGTGTTCAGATCATGGTAAATATCATTTAAAGAATAGATTAATTATATGAGATCAATTTTTGTTTTCAAAATCTGAAATTTTCAGTATCACTCCGCTCTCTTGAATATCATAAAAGTTTCTGCAAATTTGTAAATTAATTCTAGAGAGTTGAAAGCACTGTAAGGTGTGGGAAGTGTTTGTAAACTTATCGAGACACTGAACATGTCTGCTGGCAGTGGGTAAATGCATCCACGATACCAAGGCAACTTCACCGATGTACTGAACAAGCCTGTTGGTAGCGAAGCGATGTCGGGTTGAAGAAAATTATCAGGTGTGTCCCTTAAAATTAATCCATGAATAAATATTCTCTTCAATCATTAATAAACAACTTTTGGACATGATAGAGGTGTTAGAGTGGGTTAAATGACATCCCTGTCGAGGCTATGGATGCCTGCTGGTAGTAGTGGCTATGTCAACAATATCAGGGGCAGTTGCATAAACATCGTTGCTCTCATAATCTAGATTTGATACTAGATTACATTTTTTACAGAAACACATCTGATGCTGGACTATGTTGTTTTTCGAGTTTTGATCAGATGCTTGACTTGTTGTTGAATGTTCCTTAATTTTTCTTCATTCTGATCTATCCTAACAAGAATTTTCTGGTGATGCAGAGATAACTGCTTCACCCAGTACATCGCCATTGTTGGCATCCCCACAATAATTTTTCTATTTAAACAAGAAATTGCATTTTCTATAGCTACCTTCACCTCAATCTTGTGAACATTATCATTTTGATATGATTACTATATTAGAAAATATGTTCATTAATTCTTTATTATTGGGTTTTTTTTTTTTTATGTTTGATTCATGACTGAAAGCCTGAATCAAACATGAAAACCTAGCTTGGTGTTATATTTTCTATAGAAGGCATTCTTTTAAAGTTCATCATGCTTATATCAAATCTAAACCCAATGTTGGATTGATCTATTTTCGATATTTTGGATTTTTAATATAATTGTTGTATGGTTCGGTGGTTTGTATTCAATTTATGAAAATCATTTTGATATATTTAATAAACCCCTTGCAAATTTGATAGTCGTGTTAGTAGTCATGACAATAAATGTGCACCTGTTGTACTCATGTCCTTACCTCACATTGCTAGCACAATGTATTAATGAGCCATTCATTATAGGCATAGGGTTTCAACTTTGTATGTCAAGCTCTCATTACCAAGAATGGTAAAGCTTTACGATCAAACCCTCCATGCTCATTCTCACTATCTATGCTATGATAACACACAGGTTTTGTTATGGCCATTTCTCCACTATCCATCCGGATTTTTTCCTATCACTCCTACCATTTAAACCTAAAACTGTTTTGAGTTATTCTTGTTATGTTCTAGTCACGTTTGTCATGGATCCTATCATTTGCTTGGAGCTGAAATGCTACCAAGAATTACTCTTGCGATGATGCAATCGAAGAATTAAAAATACAAGGATGGGATGTCTTCCTAAAAAGATTTGAAGGCTATAACCTTTAGGTGGCCCAGGATTTCGCGCAGACCTTTGATGGTTTTAGAGAGAAAATCAGGGACACAAAGTTAGAGCTAACCGAGGGGTTTGTAAGTGAAGAAATAGGTCTTCCATTGACAGGAGATAAATGGTTCAAAAACTCATGAATTGAAGGACTGCCATGGAGCCTATTTCTGATGTCCTGAAAGATCAACTGCTGTGAAAAAGGTATCCTGTAATATCCCTCCTAGATAAGGACAACTACTCTGACAACAGGTGCAATTTTTTTTTTTTTTTGTTTTAACCGTGTGTGTGCGCGTGTAGGAGGGGGAACATACACGTTGGACTCCACGTCGCCACTCGACAACCAACAAGAAACAACCACGATGTTTAGCACAAAGGACTGAAGGCTCACAAGGAGTAACTGCAACAAGATACGGCCATAGGCATGAGGCGCACAACACAAACATTAAGACATATTGGGGTTTCACAGTAAGAACACAGAGGGAAGAATCCATGGTGTTAGAGTTACCATTTCTGCACAGGAAAGCAGGGCTTTTAGTCTTATGTCTTCTCGAAAGAAGATTAGACAGGCTCCTGGCCGACTGCTCAGGCAGAAACTAGTAAGCCCCTCATGTGTGTCGCAAGAGTGGAAACCCTGCCTTTAAAGGGGCCCAAGACTCTTGATACGACACTGGATTCTTGACGCAGAAAAAATACATAGAAATATATACTAAGGCTTACCAGGAGGTGTCTAGATCACTCCTGACACAAGCAGAGAAACAAGGGATTGATTAAAACCAAGTACAATAAGGGTTAAAGAACAACAATCCACATAGGAAGGCATAAGCTAATTACAACCTCGCCAACTACCCGACCATTATTCCTGGCTAAAGGCCAATATCTAAGATCTAATAGGACGGTAAATACCTACCACTGAACCGGTCTAGGTTAATTGTAGTTTTACGTCATGAAGGTGGGTCATAAACCAATTTTTCGATTACGATTTTAGGTTAGTATTGAGAGTATTTAAAAACTGCAATAAGTCGATAGGTACACCTTAAATCAACATTAAGAATCGATCAATATTAAGGGTTTAACAACTTGAAGAGCAGGATACAAGTCATAATAATTTCACAAATATTGGCATTGCAATTTAGACCTTATCAGTAACCTAATATTAACCTTGCAGCTTAGACATCATCCCGAACAGTTCAATTAAACAAATATTAACATTGCGAATCACCCATCATCATTGACCTTGCAAATTAAAACAAACCTTATTATTGCAATTAACAAGTAACATCATGGCAATTAAACATATATTAATATTGCGAATCAACCATCATCATTGCCCTGGCAAATTATAACAACCTTATTATTGCAAATTAAACAAGTAATATCATGGCAATTAAAAAAATATTAATGTTGCGAATCAACCATCATCATTGACCTTGCAAATTAAAACAAACCTTATTATTGCAATTCACAAGTAATATCATGGCAATTAAACATATATTAATATTGCGAATCAACCATCATCATTGCCCTGGCTAATTAAAACAAACCTTATTATTGCAATTAACAAGTAATATCATGGCAATTAAACATATAATAATATTGCAAATCAACCATCATCATTGCCCTGGCAAATTAAACCAACCTTATTATTGCAAATTAAACGGGTAATACCAAGGCAATAAAACAAATATTAATATTTCTAATCAACCCTCATCATTGACCATACTATTTAACCACCATATTTAACCAAATATTAACCACATACTATTAACCCATCATATTACCCATGATATTTCACCACCATATTAAAACCCTAATGATTATAACCACATATTAAAACTAAGGATTTAAACGAGAATAGTACATATATTCACAGCAATACTACACCCTAATATTTAATTCAGCATATTAAAGTAAGAATTTTGAACAAGAACAGAACATACATTCCCAACAATTACATGCATTGCAATTAACTAACCATGCAATTGCGGAACCCTTAAATAAATAACCATGAAATGACAATTTAATAACATTTAAATAAATAACACTACAATTCCAATTAGATGCTTTGCAATCAATTAACAATGCATCTATGTAACAGTTTAATAAATGACCATTAATCAACCATTTGAGTAACCATCACATAAACATATTACAATTTCAATTAACTGTAATGCAGTTATTTTAAACAACACAATTATGGATCTATTAATAAAACGAGGAATAATTCCTAGTTAACTAATTATTAACGCAATCCCAACAACAATGCACCTATATCACCATTCAATATTAAAGGGATAATTCCTTCCTTAATAAAAGGCGGTCCTTGTAATCAACTAGGTTTTGGGATTGAGTTACAGCTGTAGAGAGGTCGAAATAATAAAGGTAATAGTTTCTGGGTTGAAAGAACAGCGGCACTGTCCCCCGACAAACGAATGATGACTAATCGAGGAGAATCCATGCACACTGGCATAGTCATAAATAACGAAGGAAGCGATTTACTGAGATTCCAAAGGTTAACGAGAGGACACAAATTGATTTGATATCCATGAATCATCAGCTGGCAAGAGGGAACAGTAAGTCACCTTGAAAAAGAAGCTGCAATGACTGTAGAGCTGCATAGGTCACCATGCTAAACAGAAGGTGGTTGGAAGGGTTAAGGAAGGGAAGACGCAGACCTCAATCTCTAGGCAGGCACAAAAATCCTCACACTGTCCAATACAATCCTGGTTGTCAGGGTGGGTCGA
>JASDQU010190573.1:0-20222 GCA_032191745.1 Picea mariana
CCATTTAAGAGCTTTCTAATTTAAACTGAAATAGCAATTTAATAATGGGGAAATCCATTAAAACTTGTAAGAGATTATGGGGACACCTAGGAGTGATTCTAGGAGTAACTCTAGGTGGGTGAGGGAAATAAAGATAATTAATTAATTAAAGAAATTAATTTATGGAGGAATTTTCTTCTACATTATATATGTTTCATATTTCTCCTTATATTTTTGTTAACTATGGAGTAGCAAAACAAGAAAAAATCCTTCTAGTTGAAGAATAGTTGAGTACCTCTCCATATCTTCTACTCATTGCTTATATTTCTTTCATTGTTGAAAATAGGGAAAACAAGAATATCCCAGACTTGATCATCTTTTATAGTTGGGAAGACACAGTAATGATCATTAGCCTATAATGATTGTGAATATATGTAGGTAGATCAATAATTTATAGTGATGGGCCTTTCTCAAGTAAAACCCCTCAAGAACTGCCTCCCATCCTGTAACAGGTGAAGTGATCAACCATGACATTATAATGGTTGTGGGTTAAGCAAGACAATTTAGTTTCGCATGCAAAGTGATTCAATGAAGTTAGTGCAAACCTTTTCCATCCCCTTACCTTACAGATAAAAAACATATGCATACCGAACAATGAATATTTTATGCTTGCAAGCGCTAGTTTGAGAAACTGGTCATAGAGGACTTATGAATGTCATGGTTTTAACATGATAGGCATGTGGATGGAGAATAGATTAAGTTATAACTTGTGTTTAATTAAATTAATCTATATAACATATTTTTCTAATTACCTTTTAGTTGTGTTTGAGATTCGAACATAAAGGGTGGAAGATCTACATGCATTACACGTGCCTTTGCGGAACAATTTCGATAATTCCAAAGGGACATATCCACGCGACAAAGCCTATGTCATTATTTTGGTGAGGTATATATGGTCATCTAGCTTCTGACTTCGGTGCTCCTCCTCCTACTAGTTTTGTTCCTCATTCATATGAACTAGGCTTTGATCCTCCTCCATCAGATCCAGGATTTCCTAGTCATCAGGAGGCAACGATACTGGGTCTGGAGTAAGCCAAGTATGTCCCATATCTATATTTCTATGTATCCAAAAACCAATATGAAAAGAATAAGAGAATAGATTGTCATGCCCACCAACTTCAACTGACACTATTCTTTAAGGGGGTCAAACACATATCCCCAACTAAGGAACTCAATCGACTACAGGTAGGTTATCACACTCATTACTATGAATATGTCGGTCAGTTTTAATATCTGCATGACACCCCCTGTATATTGTTCTCACTCGTGAAATAAATACATTCAACCTTATTAGTCCCTTTCATAAACATAGAGGGACTATATCGATCAATAATTCATTGACTTCGTATTATTTTGTCCTCTGAACAAAAATATTTGCATAATATCTATTGTTGGAATGAGGGAACTAAAAACATTGATTTTTATATAATAAAAAGTACCATATATGTCATGATCTGATTGGATAATAGATTGGAGGTCTTATTGTCGGCTTCACTATTCCCAATGTTTTATATGTTCGCATATCCAAAATTTATGATCATATACGGTCTCTTTTAATAATATATTTTCTTATGCATTGCTTGAAGGTGGATTAATGCTAGCATTAGTTCGAATTTTTGTGTGATCATTTTCTGCTAGGTAAATTTATCCCAATGTTTGATATGCTATCATATCTAAAGTTTGTCCTTCGAATACATTCTCTAATGTTCGAAGCGATATGATTTGAGGTCTTATTATTATTATCAGTATTGCACATGGATAGTATATTAAAATTATTATTTTTTTATTACTATTACTATGTGTAATTATTTCTTTATCGTTGCGTGCTTTGAGAGTCTTTGTCATTGTTGCGTACGTAAACAGGCCTACCATGTTGCATTCTTTCTTAAATTTTTTCATATGGCGATGCCCTTTGAAGGTTATGACAGTCTTAAGTGTTTACCTAACAGGTCTCGCAACCATAAATGTTTATTGTACAGATGTGTTGCAATATAGTTTCGTTCAATTTTTTTGATGGTGTTCTTTCCAATGAAATTGTGCAAAATTGTTCTCCACTGGCATCCCTGGTTCAGTGGTTGATCCTTGTTTGTTGGTTCGTTCCATGATTCTTTTTCTTGTTTGATTCAACTTTGCAAAGTTGAGGTCTTGCATTTGAAGTTGGACCTCTTCGTGGTTGTTCAACGGTTTGTTGTTCTTCAAATTTGCAATTTTTTGGACCTATTGTTGCAATTTGCAAGTTTTGGGGCTGAGCTCTTGTCATCCCTCGTTGGCGGGTAAGTTTTTGTGCCATCATATCGTTGCTATTCTTTTTTTTCTACTTGGTGTTTTGCACCTTGTAGGCAAGCTTTTTCAATGGTAAGAGTCCCTACCTCAAAACTCTGTTGCAAAACATCTTTTTGTGTGGTCTTATTTTTTGTTCCTAGAAACCATGCGTCTTCATATGTTGGTTGTCATGTCCTTCATATTGTTCCATAGCTATTTCAAAATTTTCAATACAAAGGGGTTTAAAAAAAAAAATCATATCTGTCACAATGGGGAACCATCCGTCGGGGTGTAGAGGTAGGGAATGCTTTTATTCTCTTGGTCAAAAAAATGCATCCACTTATTGCCTTTGTCTTGTCCTTTCTATTTTGTAGAAATTTTTCTGCCTTTGAGAAGCTTGTAGGATGCACACCATGAATAGGTTCAAATCGTTCTTTATGCTCAACAAATTTATAATGTTATTTATTTGCGTTGTTTCTTATGTTTGGTTCACTTTTTAGTGTAGGTTTGTTTTCTTGTCATCTGTTGTGGCGACTAGTGGGAATTGAAATGGAAAATAAGAAGGTTGAAGGATACATACCAAGATTGGTACGCAGTTCCGTGCTTGTAGTTTTCTATTTCACTTTTTTTTTTCTTTCTATTCTTTTTTTCCCCTTTTCTCTATTTTCATACAAACTGAAAGTAGCTAAGAAACAACTTGAAAATCACAGTTCAAAAGATGAAACAAGTAATAGATGTTGAGTCGTATGAAATAGATACACACTCCATTATACATGACAACATTGATGAGGTGTTTCATAGAAATGGGATTTTTAGATTGGATGAATTCTCGTATACTGTAGGAGATTGCCTTTTCGATTCATTTCAGGTTCTACTACATTTTCGTTATTCCTTGACCGATCTGCACAATGGATTGATAGATTATTTTTTGGGTTGTTTAAAAAATGGCGACGTTGAGGGATTAGAGACGTATCTGTTAGCACTATGTAATTTGCCTAAGGCTATGGATGAAATCACAGAGGTAACCTCGAACCACTTGGAGTCTTAGATCTAGCCCTCCAAGACTCAGAGAGGGATCTCTCTTTTAGATTTAACTTGGTTTGTAAGGGATGGATTTTAGGCTAGCTATGAAAGTAATGAAAATATGGAGTTTTTGATTTTTAAATGGTTAGTTTGGGACATCAAGGAGGGCCATTGGGCAAATGGGGTCTATGCTTAAAAGTGTGATTCACTCTCAGATCTGAACAAATTTCTTACACAGGGAAAGGTAGTGGAAAGGTTGGATCGAATTAAGTTTTGATGGTGTCGATTTGAGGAAGAAATAGGGGAGGAAAAAGCCAAGCAAAGGAGAAGCTAAGAATTCCTTAATTGAGCTCTTTAGATGAATAACATAAATATTATCAAAAGGAGAGATGCAGAGTATTTACCAATAAATTCTGCTCTGTTTACTATCTTCTGACAATAAGAATTGACAAAAAGCAAAATGATAACAGGGAAATACTTAACAAAGAAGGGAAACACCACCAACACCTCCGCACAAGAATCCTGTGAAAAACAAGCCCATTACGGATAAATCATTAAAGGTTACATAAAAAGTTCTCTGGCCAAACATAGCCCACTATCCAGCAAAGAAAATTACACCCTCTTAAGGTCCAGCCAAAAACAAAGGCATTTTACTGCTGAAAACCCACTCACACAGGTCGAAACCTCCTCACAGAGGTCAAAACCTCCTCACACAGGTCTGACCCTCTCCTCTCAGCCCAATCAAACCTTTGTTTTGTATTTTACATGTGTATAAATACAAAAATATCTCAGTCTTCAGAAGATTCGAGCTTTAACTCTGCTTGCTAAGAATAGAAAAACAGTTACAGCAAAATATCGACACCTTTAGACTATCTCTAAAACAAACAAGACAACAAATCAAAGGAAAGTTGATTTGGAAACTGTTGCTTGAACATCTGGATTTTGTTAAGGTTTTTTGGCGAATGGACTCTAACAGCATCACAATAAATAAATGCAGCAGCAGTCGAATACCTTGAGGTTGTTGGAGACTAGCTGGAGTCGAATCTTCTTAGGCCAGGAATGCTTGAAACTATCATTTGCCAATTGTCGAGTTTTCCTTTAGAGCCTGGAATTGCTCTGCCACCTGTGACTGCATTATAAAATTGATGAAAAGTGTGATGGATTGACAACTGTGTACAAGCCTAAAATTTTGTTTGCTGCCAGATATCTCGTGCTCCTGTAAATGCTCAGTCGTTTCATCTTTTATTTCACTGAACTTTCGCCTTTACTAAGGGATCTGATTCGCCTTAAAACCATATCCTTTCATTGCTAGGATGATAGAACTTGCGATGGAATTCCCGAAATTCCTGGAAAGTAAGTTTAGGAATTACTCGTGGATCTCCTCCACTATCAACACCATAGGTGTTATCAGGGAACAACTCCTGCTGAGAAATTCTGCCCAAAACATTGTCAGGCTGTAGGTAGACGCCTTTCATCTCATTGAATACAACACCTTTAAGAGAAATATCCTCAGCAGGATCATTCAATTCATAGGGCCAACCCTCCTGCTGAAATGTTTGAAGCTCATTTACACATTTTGGAAAGAAAACTGTGTCCAGGTATACATCAACCAAATTGTAGAAATCCTTCGAAGTAGTTGAAGCAACAGGATAGCAGGTCCTGTCAAGATAGGTGAATGCATTCAAGAAAGTATGCAAGCTACCCTTCAATAATTCCACAAATGGATCCTTGAGTGGGTACTTTCTTGATCCACACAACACACTGTGCTCTAGTATGTGAGGTATCCCAATTGAATATTTTGGTGGAGTTCGAAATACAATCCCGAAAACTTTATTCTCATCGTTGTTGGATACAGACATCACTTCTGCACCTTTTTTCTTGTGCTTGTACAAAACGGCAGTAGAATTGTATTCCTTGACTAATTTTTCTTCAATTTTTTCAAAACCAATCTTGCTCACAACATCTGGACTCGCTTCGGGAGGAGGGGCTGGTGGTGAAGTCACGACAGCTCGTGGAGAAACAAAAATGGCCATCCGCGACTGTGAATAAAACCCTCCCCTCAGCAGACCAACAACCTCCCATGGAGACACTCTTCTCATGCCACTCAATGTCGACGACGACAACTTTTTCTTCTCTCCATTCAAAAATCGACCAGAATTCGATTGAAATAATATCCTGCGAGCAAACCCAGAACAAGGAGTGGCATAGGCTTTGCCTGGGACTGAAAATGGGAACGAGAATGACCTGAGAAGAGCCACTCTCTCCATGACTCTCTCTGCGATAATTCTGCTGCTACTATTCTAATGACGAATACTATCTGTAATCCTATAGAATATATGATCCAAACCTATGATGACTATTAGTCCAGTGCACCTCCTTGATAAGCAAGCTCCAACAAAACTATTTTCTCCCAAACTAGTTGACTCAACACAGAACGGGACTTTAGAAATTGATATCACGACTCTAGCGAAGCTTTGGATTAAGCATGTAGATCCTTTTTTGATGCCCATACAGGCCCCTTAGGACCAACGCTATCATTTCCCTCATTGGAACCATTCTCAATGATGATAAGATGCTCTGTTTGACCATCCTTGACTTGAAACAGTTGTGCAGGCGACTCACTTTGTTTTGATTGACTGTCAACTACACAAAAATAAAAATACAAGCCCATCAATTCAACGACATGCTCATGTTTAAGCCTGGGAACCACTAATACCTACCTAAGAAATTCAGAATTGGACTCTTGCTGGCTGCTGACATCCAATTTCTTGATTGCTGCAGCCTGGCCATTACTTTGAAGTTGCATAATAAACCTTTCCATGGGATCCTTCTCTGGTGCATCCCATCTTCTGTATGTGGTTGTGTCAAAATGATGAGAAGGCGGTCTAAGAGATCAATGGGTATACAATGAGGGGACCTGCGCGCACAGAGTAACACTGTGTTTTTATTTTCAAAGTTTTGGGAATTAATCCCACATTCAGGAGAAGAAAACACAACTGAGTATTGATATATGCCAAAAGGTACAAAGAATTCCGATGAAGTGAGCCCGAGGCTATCTTTGGAGTTAGGCGTTGGCGCTGGCTTGTGTGTTTGTTGTTGGTTTATGAAATTGTACTTATCCTCGGTGTTGAGTATTCGGAGGTTGGCCCTAGGCCAATATAATTTTTGGAAAAATATTTGTCAATTTTTGCATAAACTTTACATAAAGGCCGAGGGGCAAATTTTTGCTCAATTCACCAAAAATAGATTATAAAAAACCCAAATTTGGCTAATAAACCCAACTTTGCTTTTACCCACAAGAGTCAAATTTTTCCATTTCAAACCAATTCACAATTTTTGCTAAAAATGCACCAAAACTCGCTTTGAAGCTCACGCGTAGGTACTCATTTTATGCTTGGTCAGTGTCGAGCTCTTTCTGCTGCCTTCGCCATGCATCATGAGAAAACACATAATGCCTGAAATAGATAGATAGAGGCAGAAAACTGATTCCCTATTATATAGGGTTCTAACAGTATCAATACGAACTGGAATCTGATTTTCTTCGACAATTGCATGGAATACATGATGTCACTACATATTTTTCAAACATGTGATTGTTCGCATCTCCAATTCTGCATACACATGAGAGGGTACTTTGGGGAGATACATTTTGTATATGGTGGCTATCTAAGTGGTTCAATATATCAATTGGAATATGGTCATTGACAAGAAAAACAAGATATCTACTACTCAACAAAACTGCATCTAACAATTCATATTGCATCTTGTTCCATGATGCCAATGTTGTCAGTGGTCATTATGAACCACTATTGTACAAAAAAATTTCCATATGCAATCTTGGAGGACCTCATATTTACTTGTCCCTCATTTGCAAAGACCTTGAATTACAGTGGAAACGGATTATGCATCGCATAGACTGCCATGGTTTGTAGATAACAACAACTGTTGTATCTAGCTGTGGAGATAGTTTGTTCAATGCAATTTTTTGTTTGGTAGGAACAGAGTTCGATATGCAGTCATTGCGTATTTACACTGTACAATCCTTTTGCAATGCAATTATAGGCGGAAACCAACAGGCTTTTAGCTACTTGCATCAACTCCTTTCGCCATATCTCCTAGAAAATATGTCAAAAATTGCAAATTGGCAAGAATGCCTTGTAAACATGGCACTGCCATATGAAAAAGGAAATGTGGAGGGTTGCATATTCTGTTTGCAATGGTTATCTATCATATTCAGAGTAAATATCCAAGTCTGGTTGGCCCTGCTAGATGGCACTTTCCATTCCTGTTTGACATCCTCTCATTGAAAACAGATACGACACATATCCATTATCAAAAGTTGCTTGGACATATCACTAGTTTAGGGTTCAATGTCCATTCCACCCAAACCGCATCGAATTTGCATACGTGTGGAATGCTTTTTAATGATAATGAAACTCCTCCCAGTTGCGATAAGGCCATACAAAGATTAAACAAAAAATGTAGGCTAAGTTATCACAAATTGAAAAAAGTCATGCATGAAATTCATCCCAGTTGTGATGAGGTGATACAAGGCTTAAACAATAAACGTATACTAAGTTATCACAACCTGAAAAATTTCATACGTAAGAGAGAAAAAAACATTGGTGGTATAGGAAATACTACCGTTCTAGTATTAAGTGTGAATGCCAGTCAAACCACATAGAATGTGCATAAGCATCACATGTTATTTAATCAAAGTGAAATTCATCCCAACTGCCATCAGGTCATCCCGCCCTTGAACAAGAAACATAGACTAAGTTACCACAACTTGAAAAAGGTCATGAACGAGAGAAAAAATGCATTTCTACGCTTCCTTTTAGAGAGAAACTGACATATCACAATATAAAATAAAAAAAAATTCGTGCACAACACAACAAAAACATGTATGGTCGCATATCCCACAATGGTCATGCAACTGTTCGAGAGGGAAAAATCACATTTTTTGGGCCAAAAGAAACACCGTGCACAACTACCAATGAAAACCAGCAAACACTTTCTACCCATACTTCCCTGCGAAAGAAAGATGCAAGATAGACCTACATGAAATAATTCAAAGACACTCCTTCCATTGCATGTGCAATTTGCGATCAATTGAATGTCACAAAAAACATGAAGTTTTTCACACCTGATTTGGAAGCAGAATACCTCCGCTTGACAACACATGATAAAACATTTTCCAGTGGAAAAAAATGTCTTATATGCAAACGGTGGCTTGAAAATGGAAAACTACCACAATTTGCAACCCGTGACCAAATAAGATGTAATACACCACTACCAGATGTAAGTGCACTTATGGAACTTGAAGAGAGACTTGTGTCTCTACGAACAGATGGGATTAATAGGTTCAATTATTAATGTGCATGTTCAGCTAGATGTTGTGCAAAAATCCTTGCCATAATTCATTGGCGATACAATGAAAATTGTTGTGGCTCTCAAAAGACGCTTGCGATACAAAAGTGCATATCAGATAGGCAAAGTGTGTGTGCATGCTGTTATGAAAGAATTAAAGGAATTATGTTCCAGGGCCCTGTACAAAGCACATAACATCTGTATAAATGAGAATTGGAACAATGTTCTTGGAGAAGAGGATGACACCTCTGCAGAGACTCTCGAAAATGCTAGTGAATTTCATACAAGTGATGAATCGGAGAATGAAACACCTGTTGAGACATTGGTGCATGGATTCATTGATTCATAGTGCATTCGTGACTTGCAAGACAAGATTATCGAAATTGCACCTGCTGAGGGGAAACGTCCACTTGGAACATTCAAGGACATATTCGCTGAGCAAATGAACTTCCCAACACTCTTCTATGGAGATCCACGTCCCACTGACATTACAGAATGATTTAGTTATCATAAAATAGTTCGATGGGATCTGCTACATTCAAGCAGTGACTTCTCCTGTCACATAACAAATTTGTTCTTCAAAACAATGCACATAATAATAGAGCAAGTGTTGTCTTGCATGTGGGTCTGAATAAGAAAAGGCCAGTTACAAGAAATAAAGTTGTTGGCCAAGAATGTCAAGTACAAATTAAACCTAGAAAACATTCTGAAATCTGATATTGGATACATAGATTTCAAAAACATTTGCATCTCTCTTGACTATTTGCAACAAAACAAGAAAACTATTTTTGCAATGATCTGACAATTGGGCCCACCAACATTTTTCATCACATTTACAAGTGCAAAGCATTGCTGGGATCCATTGGTGGCTACCGTATCTGACTTGCATAGGAACATGAAACGTAAAAAACAAACCAATACACTGGAAAATAATGACATTGACTACCTCATAAGAAAAGACCCAGTGACATGTACTTGCTACTATAGACATAGAATAAATTCTTTGAGACAATTGATATGCCATGATGAAACGTTTTTCGAAAAAATATCAGACTATTTTTTTGTGACTGAATTCCAGAATAGGGAGAATGAACATGACCACGTGCTCTTGTGGATAGAGGGTGCACCAGACTATGGAGATGACAACAATTCACAGATCGAGCAATTTGTAGACAAATACATAACATGCAACACATATCATTTGGATCCAGAACTTTCCAAAGTTCTTATACATTATCATACAAGAAGTTGTAGAAAATGAAAAAAACTTGCATTGTAGATACAACTTTCCCATGCCGCCAATGAGAACAACAAGAATCATAGAGACACTTAGTTTAGAGGACAATGTTGTTGTTGATAAATCTAAATCCTTGTATGCATTTCTAGAACAAGGAGAGTTTGACGAGTTGATGAGCTTCGATGACTTCTTGACAGAGCTAAATCTTAGAAGATGATTACATCCAAGCCATACAATGCATGCTTAAACAACCAACAATTTTCCTTAAACGAAAACTTCCCATGTTTGGAACAATATTTTCTCCAAGGACATGTCAATTATGTGGAATGAAAATACAGATGTACAGTACGTCCTCAATGCATATGCTGCAGCATCGTACTGTACCTCGCATATGACAAAGGTTGACAAATCTATGACAAGTGCATTCAGAAGAATACGCAAAGAACATGAAAGAAGTCATATTGATGCCATACAAATGATACGTATGCTTGGAAATACATTTCTTAATCTTCAACAAATGTCTTCTCAACAAGTAGTCCACATTGCACTTTCCCTGCCCCTCAATTGTAGTTCAAGAAAATGTGTCTTCATAAACATATCTCCTCTTGAGAAATTCACATTTGTGCTTAAACCACCGTTTTTTCTAGAACAAGAGCCTGACAATTCATAATAATAGACACAGCTTACATGCACACATGGATGATATACTCAATGACTATGATACAATGCAATCTGATATTTTGTACTTGCAGGAAACATACATGGCATTATGCATGCAAAACAAACAATTTCCAAATCACAATTGCATATCAAGTTACATTACACATGGGATGATGATATTGGTGAAAAAACATGTACCAATTTTGGACCATATATATTTCGAAAAAAAGAGTGTTGAGATGGTGCTTGCAAAAATATTTTTCCATGGAAAATTGCAATACTGAATCTGTATGTTGCTCCCCATGCAACATTCTCCAACTTACTAAATGTTATTTCTAATGCATTAGAACATTTGCATCTGAACGGACCCATTGTGCTTGTAGGAGACTTCAATATTGACATGCTACAAAATAATGCCAGAACAAAAGAATTGGAAAACTACATGTGAAAATACAGTCTCTGCTTTCTTTTGAACAACACAAGCCATGTGAAAAATGCACTTATTGACCATGTGTGGTCAAATGTGCCCATTCCTTAATACAACATATTTATCTTAGACACATACCGGTTTGATCACGATACAATTGGTATTTCACTTGAACTATGTGATATACATCAAACATATTTCAAAGTCATATTTCTATGTTTCAAAGCATATCTGTATAGGTTGTTACAAAAAAAAAAAAAATTATCCAGCTTCTTAGTTTTCCTTGGTTTGTACACATACTGGTCTAGTCACCACATAGTTGATGTTTCACTTGAATTATGAAATATACATCAAGCATATTGCAGAATCATATTTCTATGCTTCAAACAACATCTGTCTATCTTGTTGCAGAAAATCGAGATATCCAACTTCTTAGTTTTCCTTGGTTTGTAATTTCTTTTGGTCACAATTTTTTTTTGCGAAAAAAAAATATATATATACATACATACATACATACATACATACATACATACATACATACACACATACATACATACATACATACATACATACATATATATATATACAAAAACTTGAATGAACTAAAAAAAAGGTACATTCTTCTAACACTATCTGTTACTCTATTCCTCTTATTCTATTTTATTTACTCTATGTACATAATACTTGTTTTTTTCTTTACATTTCAACCTATGTTCATGTCCATTTTGTTTTTTGCCTTTGTTCATAGAAACAAACAGGAAAACTAGACACTGCAAAGAAATCCTAACCAGGAATGTAGAAGAATCCATGCAAAGGTGCATTTTTCTACTCGTGTTCCATATCCAATAGTTTTTCATTTACTCTGTCTATATTTGTTGAACTGGTTTGCATCTTTGTTTTTTTTTTTCCTCCTTCGACACTCCATATCTTCCTGTACATTGACTTGTCTTCATGTCAATTATATTTTCTGTGTTGCTATCTTGAAATAAATCAATTTGTACTCCATCTTTTCTTTTCATGTGTTCCTATGTAACAATTTGCTTTCATGTCGGTTCTTACCTCCCTTTATTTTTCCTGTTCTATACTTATCCGTTCTCCCTTTTTTTTCTTCCCCTCTATTTTCATTTTTGATTCTATACTTAGTCCCATGTATATGCTCGCAAGTTCCGAGAATGACGGAATGGAAGATTTCATGTCCATCTATATCTCTACATCACTTAATTCTCTTCGTTTTCATAGTTCGTGAATTTTATGGCCGTCGGTTCCTGCGTAGGCGCCATCGAACTCTCATGCCTTGTGTGTGTGGTATACATCTTGCACCCAAAACTTCGGTGATCTACAATTCGACCCAGACTCGAAGCTTGGGACTCATTTTTCCTAGCATCTGTTGATATTTTTCCTAGTTCGTCTCAATAGTTATCAAATTTTATGGCTGCGGGTTCCCCCCAAATTCATTATCGAACTCCCATGCCCTGTGTTCAGATAACATCTTGCATCCAAAACTCCAGTTATCTACAATTCGATCCTAGGATCCTCGAACTCCCAAGCCTCACTCTTTCTCGAACTCACAATTTGTATATCCATCTATATCTTGACATCACGAGTCCGACCGAGATCTTTCATTTCCTTAGCCAATTTTATGGCCGTGGGTTACCGGCTACGCGTTATCAAACTCTCACTCCCCGTGTTCTGAGTATACATCTTCCATCCAAAACTTGGGTCATCCATGTCTATGCTCGTGAGTTCCCAGGACGACGGAGTGGTAGATTTCATGTCCATATATATCTCTACATCACGAGTCCGACCGACCACCGTTCATTTTCATAGTTCGTGAATTTTATGGCCGCGGGTTCTTGTGTGGGAGCCATCCAACTCTCATGCCCCGTGTGCGCAGTATACATCTTGCGCCCGAAAATTTGGTGATCTACAATTTGACCCGGACTCGAAGCTTGCAACTCATTTTTCCCAGCGTCTATTGATATTTCAAAGCATCTCTTGATATATTTCCTAGTTCGTCTCAATAATTAGCCAATTTTATGACCGCGGGTTCTCCCCCAATGCATTATCGAACTCCCATGCCCTGTGTTCATATAACATCTTGCATCCAAAACTTCGGTTATCTACAATTCGACCCCGGACTCCTCCAACTCACAAGCCTCACTCTTTATCAAACTCACAAACTGTATATCCATCTATATCTTGACATCATGAGTCCGACCGAGAACTTTCTTTTCCTTAGCCAATTCTATGGCTGTGGGTTCCCGGGTACACGTTATCGAAATCTCATTCCCAGTGTTCCGAGTATACATCTTCCATCCAAAACTTGGGTGATCTACAATTCCACCAAGGACTCTCAGGTTCAAAAAAGTACCAAAGCATCTTTAATTCTCATCCATGCCCGCCATGTTTTCCACTTCCCAATAGACATTAATTATGATTTTACTGGTGACAGTTCACATATGTTCGAAAATATTGGTATTAATAATCTAAAATCTCCAGGTAATCTCCCATTAAAATGCATTTATGGGAGAATATTATGGAATCTGATTAGTTTCCTCTGTCAATATTCAATTCGCAAAAAAAATGATGGTTTTTTTTGTTTTTTGAAGACGTCATCATAGCAAGAATTCAATATTGTGATGGCCCACTGTCATCTACAAAGGACTTCACATGATGTCGCTCTTTAGTATTGTGCACATAATTTTAGAACCTTACAGGTTTGCATTTATGAGGCTCTGCCTGCATATGACAATATTGCTCCACCATTAAAATTTGAACATAGTTTGCATTTGGGCCATAGAGAACATCAATAAAATAAAATAATATGAAATTTGTTTAAGTAAATATTAACAAATTATCTACTAACTTGACCCTTCTTTTGTCAAAATCCAAGCATATTACACAGTTGTCAATGTTTTCCCTTCTTTTCAATAGTTTCTTGATTTCCCTACCATCTTCGCATGCTTTCCCAATGCAAATTGATGGCGCTTTTATTAGATTTGAAAAGATTGGCATTAAAAGGCGAAAAGGTTGAGGACATCTACCATTAAAACACATTGAACCAAGACTTTTTGGAGATTTTATTATGATGTTGTAGTGTCCATTTTAAATACAATAAGAAGAAAATGAAGGTTTTCATCACCTTATGGATGCATCTTGACAACATGTCTGTGGAGATACCCTAAATTTTTTCGGGCACGAGGACCAACGCTTTTAGTGGTCCATAGCTTATGACTACTACTCATCCACTTCTGCCCAGATGAAATTTATCTCGACATCTGAAACTGCAATGGCACTTTGTATCCCCGATTTTTTTTTTTTACTTTAAGGACTTTGTCACGTACTATGCCGAGAACTATATTCCAAACTAGTGGATTTTCCAAATGGGTGACCATTTCCAAATATCCCTATCACCTAAAGTGTTTTGAAAGATGTTAACACTTCCCGACCCAATGCCTACTTTCAAGGGAGAGAATTGCAAGCAGTTCTTAAAGAAGAATGGAAACGAACTAGACCTCTTGCCGAAGTTATTACAAGACCCAGCACCCGCTCCCCGAGACATGGCCATATTAGAGGTTAGTGCATGTAAAAATCTTTTTTGGCAAATTGCATTGCTTTTCACGAGGACAACGAGACAAGCCAGTGCAACCGGCATCTCTCGGATGATTCTGTATATTTTATATTTTATGGTCAAGAAACAAACCATCTTCCATTGCCACAAGCTGATTTCCATTCAAAACTCTTCCTAGTTATTGCAATACAAGAGGCAAAAGAAATTCTTTATGCCACCTTATTTAATTTTCGCCATGCCGAATTGCTATACATTTCCTGGACTATATATGTGTAGGAGGATGAACTCAGAATTTGACCCATTAACACTCTCGCACCAAAACTTATGGAGACACGACACTTGCCAGCTATTTTATAAGGTCTTCAATTATTTTGTTTTATTTCTAAAGCATTGATATTTGGAAGGTATTTCCCCTGGTTTTCTAGCCAGTCGACAATCTTCCTGGATAGGAAGGACACAGGAGAATAAATGGAGAACTATAATGTTATAAGTATTTTTGGGTCTAAGAAAAATCCTTGCTTCCTTCCATGTCACATCTCTGGTACAATGATTTTTGCTGGAATAACAAGGGAGTACATCTACTAGTTGCACTTTTTCCATGAAAAAGGGAAAGGACAATTCATGTCTATGCCTTGGAAAGTCTAGGATTTCATGGTCAGGAACCACTTCAAAACTTCTTTTAATTATACTATCATGAATGGACTCTGAACCAGTACCAATGATTCGCACAAGCAGAACCGAAAATACCCAGGTGAAAAAAGTTCCCAATCCCCCACTGCCACAACCAAGATGACAACATCTCGTGGTAGTACTCCAATGGCTTACCCAAGTAACAAAGTCACACACAGTTCTTTAGGCGGAGGAGGAGATAAGAACCCTCCCTCCGACAAAATTGAAAGTTGTCACAAGCTTCCCATGGGAAAAAAACTGAAAACAATAGTCCAAGAACATGAGGGACTAAGGGGAGAAATTGATATCTACGATCTCTCCCTCGAAGATATGGAACTAGAAAATGACATTGAAAAATTGTTTCCTGGCAATGATCACCTAGACAACACTGCTCCTCACAATCCTAGGATGGAAATACTTGGCATAGATACATTGGACGAAGAAGAGTCTTTTGCATTTAAGAGCATTGTTTTTTATAGCGAATCAAAAAAATTGATTATTGAAAACAGAGATGTAAAGAATAAGAAAGGCACATCTCGTTAAGAGTTCAACCTACGCAACATGTGCCCTTCCCAGATATCCAAGATGCACCGAGCAACTCGAGATGCTCTAGACAAATCTATTAGCAGCCTTGAAACGGAGAACCTCATGTTAAAGACATGAATTAAATAATTGGAGGCAACTCTAATGCCTCTTCCATTGTTTGCTACTCCTTTGGCAATGGTCGGGTCCACCAAACTTGCACCAAAGTTAAAAGGATCAGCAAGCCTTCTCACATTAGCCCGAGACTATGTGGAAAATAATATAAATAAAAGAATGGAATTAATAAAAGAATCTTGGGATATGTCAAAGAATATGGTCTCATTTGGAACAAGAGCGCATGCTTTTCATGAGTATCTGTAAGAAGATCACAAGAATGAGCAAGGTTTTTATCTCGATGCAGTTTTACCATTTCGTTTTGAAGTTACCTGTATGACGAAATCTAGAAGAAGACAAGAGGATCTCCCTTCCTTGGATCGAATAGACCATCTAAACGCATGATGGAAAGAAAAGTTAAAGAACCTGATTGGTATTTTTCAAGAATGTAGCCAGACCATATCTAAAAGAGACAAACTATTCAAGAAGCTAACTGAGATAGATCTAGCTGGCAGCACCAATGAATTCTAGGACCCGAAATTGTTATTAAACTCATTGTTTTTAACCAAACAAGCATTTGATGATCAAGTTCATATATATATATATATATATATAAGATTGTCATTTGAAAATTTATATGGCATTCTTGAATATGGTGAAGATGACGTGAAAACTTGGCTAGTCAGTTATGCAATTAGAAACAAAATTATTCAAGAAGAATTGCACAACTTGTCTATTTATCCAAGGGACTTGGAAAGTGAACTCTTCAATATAAAAATCTGGCATGAAATGAATGTGGCGCCCATGAGGAGCTACATCGAAGAATGGTTGAAAAAAGTTGTCGACCAGATTACCAATGAAGGTCAAAGCCGAGGAAAGCCATAAAAGGACATCAACGAAGAAATGAAAGTCCATGGAACACCATCATAGTAAGTTGATATTGATTAAATTATTTTTTCTTTATCCACTTATTCTAACAAAACTTTAATCCAAATCTGACAATTTTCTCTTTCTTCTTGCCAGGTTTTGTTGTTTTCCATCATCGACTTTCTTCTTTCTGAAAATTCATTCTCGTACATCTTTTATTCGTAGTCCGTGGCAGTCTCAATAAAAGTCATTCTGGAAAACACATTTTTATTTCACATAATATGTACTAAACTATAGTTCTTTTTGCAAATTCGAGGACAACGTTTTTTTTGGGAAATATTCTCAAATGTATTTTGTGACCTAGTTTATCTAAATATAAATATTTGGGGTTGTTCTATGCTGAAATTCAATGCTTGGTGTTGTTATTTGGAATTTGTATTTCTTCGTAAAATTAACTCATTTCGATGTACATGTTCTTGTTCTATATTGTGCATGTATTGCAACTTCCTATATTTCAAAATATTCTTCAATATAGAAAATGTAAAGTCATGTATTTTTTTCTTTGTTCTTTGTAGGTTTGAGCAAAGAACATCGAGCCTAAAACACCATTCAAATTCAAACATGATTTACATTTGGACCACAAATAATCTAGTAAGATACATTAATATGGATATATTTTAAATAAACATAAACAAAATCCCTTTAAACTTGAACCTGACTCTCTCGAGCTCCTGGATTGTCCGCGGGTTGATCGATTAACAGACTGTCAAATCCTCATTTCCATCTATATATTCACATCCGGAACCCGACCGACGACCGTCCCTTTCAACACTTGGCCAAATATCTCACCGCAACGTCCCAACTTAACTCTATCACATTCTTATCCCACGTGTTCTGTTATATATATCTTGCACCCAACACTTCCGTCATATACATTTTGCACCCAACAATTCTGTGATAAAAGAAGTTATATACTCTTTGATATACAAAATGTAAAGTCATGAATTTTTTTCTTTATTCCTTGTAGGTTTGAGAAAAAAAAGTTGATCCCAAAACACCATTCAAATTCGAACATGGTTTACATTTGGACCACAAATAATTTAGTAACATACACTAATATGGATACATTTTAAATAAACATAAACAAAATCCCTTTAAACTTGAACCTGACTTTCTTGGGCTCCTAGATTGTCCGCAGGTTGATTGGTTAGCGGACTGTCAAATCCTCATTTCCATTTGTTACACATTATTTTCATCATCCCTATGACCGTTAATGATGTAAACCTATAAGTAATCTTCAGAGCGGTCAATGGCCTGAGTTCTTGAAGAAAGAAGGGAGAAAAACTTTTCCTGAAAAAAGAAGTTGTATTTTCCTTTGTAAAAACACTATAAAAAAGGAAGTTCACATGCTGCCTATGTATTAGGGTGCGAGAATGCTTGATTCTCGCAGGCCACCCACACTTAGGGTGAGAACTGTTCACAGTTTCCACTATAAACAGGGTGTGAGAATGCTTACACATGAGAAAAACGAGCATTTTCTTGAATCTTCTAGAAGGAGAAACTTCCATGGTGAGGTGGCATCCGAATGGTTTGGATCTTACTCACTTTCATGATTTAGTGGGATCATCCTAAGCTCCTCACCTTATCCTCTTCAGCTTATTAAAGGAGAGGAGCTATCATGGAGAAAGTTAGCTTTTGGGATTGGCTAAGTTGAATTTGGCTTGGAATTATTAGCTTGGTTGGAGTGGCTTTGAGTTTTTCCTTTGTCAAGAGAGATTGTGAGTATTATCATATCTATACTCTCAGAATTCTTGGAGTGGAAGTGTGTGGGGAACAAAGGACAGTTGGAAGGAACCTTACGACATCAAGGCCATGGTTGTAATCTCTCTTTCACATTTAATATGATACAGTAATATGATTCTTTCCTATAAAGCTTGTTGTGTTTTATTGTATGATTCCTTGATCACACACATAGGTTTATATTGAGTTTATGCTATTGCTATAACTTTGGTTGGTTGCATTCTTTTGCAGGTTCATCATTGTATGAGCGTTGGAACGGAGCTAGGATGGCAATGGTGAGAGGAAGCGACATTTAAATGGTATGTCACCTATCCCTCTTTAGTTAGTAAATTAAATATTTAAAACTTAAGGAAAGCATCATGTTCTGGTGTGTTTTGTTCTAGATCTAGGTGGATCTAGGGAGATTAGTTAGTGTCTGCACCTACCGATTTGTCCGTTAAACAAAATTGGTGACTCCACTAGGGAATGGATTGTTTCCTAGTTAGTCTAGTTTCCCTTGCTTTGATTTCTTGTTTTCTGGTCTCTGAGTCTGTGGGAGATCCATCCAGACTCTCTGGATCTGAAAGTTCACTCAAAATTTTTGTCCTTTTTCCAAGTTTTGTGATTACAAACCTTCTCGCACTGTACCTTTCTGTGGCCTGCGAGAATCACTGAAGTTTTCACCCTACTATGTAGTCCAGTGCGAGATGTTCTCACTCTACCTATGTCCAGCCTGCGAACTCCACTGATTTTCGCACTGCACCCTATAGCTAGGCTACAAACCCATTTGAAATTTTTGTTTGGAATTAGGATTTCCTATCTTTTGATGCCCATTTTTTCCTTGATCAGCTGGATTGAACTTTTGGAGCCTATATTGATCTATTTACAGTTTGCTTGACATTCTTGAGTTACTTTTACTCACATTGAATTTGTTTGGTTTTGAAGAATTAGTCTCTTTCTTTGAGTGTCTTTCAATTACAAAGTATGTGTTTTCTTTAGAATTGTTTAGGAAAAGACTAGATTTCTTCTGAATAGTTCGCTTTAAAAGAAAACTTTTAGTTTGGGTTTATTTGTTTTAAGAAAGTTCATTATTGCTTTTAGTGAAATTTTTGAAACAAAAAGATTTAATTTCTCGCTTTATATTAGATTGGGGGCATCCTTTCATTTGAAGTAGCGAAATTGCATGATTCTTGGCACTTTTTGATCTTAAATTATAAATTGGTGTACAGTACCTTTTTCTCATTTCTTGAGAATATTTATATTGATAAGTTTTAATATTTTGGGACATTGTACATCTGGGAATGATAAATGTTTTCTCCTTCTCATAGCATAGCTTTCACCGAAATGAAAAGATTGCATCTTCATCTCTTTGCATAAATTTCGAGTTGGTAAAAACACCATATTGTCCACGACATTTTCCTTTTGAGTAACAATAGCCATAAATAAAGCACTTATAAAAATTGATTAGACATTTTTTATACTTTCTGGTAGCAAACCTACATTATATAAGTTGCAGGGCTTTGGAATAGGTATGAAAGATAACTTTCCAAAGTTGCAAACAAACATAGAATCTTGAGTTAGGGAGCGGTTAAATCCACTTATTACATTTTGTCCTGGGAAGCCCTTCTAACACAAGGGTCAATCACGAGGTTGCATTGAGACTGGCAAAGTTACTCACCCTG
>JASDQU010190574.1:7521-17836 GCA_032191745.1 Picea mariana
AATAGAATTTCATTACATGAATACATATTGCTATCCTAATACAAAATTATGTGTATAATATTTACTGAAACAAATGAATACATATTGCTATCCTTTCTTTTAAACTAAGTATACAATTTAACCAATTGTCATAGAAGCTTGGTACTTCTGCCCACGATAATTGTATGCTAGCACAGAACCATTTCACGCAATAGAACCTGTATTAATATTTTTGAGTGCTATAATTAGAACCCAAGTACCTTTTACACAGGACGTTGGCCTGAATCGAGAAACTTCGGACATCACAAGTCCTGCGAGAACAAGAAACATTAATAAGTAATAATATAGGAGTGGACAAAATTTTGAATGACAAACCTAGATTAAATTCCAGGATAAATTCTATACTTAAGAAATGTTATAGACATGATTATTTATATCAATTAACTTGTGATTTGGGCCTTTATTCCATCTGCGCGGTTGAAGGAGCCATCCACAAACCAGAAGGGAGAAGTTGGCCAAGTTCGACCTGAGGGGTACCCTCACAACGACGAGGGGTCCTATCATTAGATCACAATAAACAATCCTTAAACCGTAAACATCAGAAAGATATAAAAAGAAGCTTTGAAATTAAAATGATCAAGAGTATATAGAACAAAAAAGTACTCCATAAATTTATAACAAGTGCAGACCACCAATGAAGCCATGCGATTTCACCCTTACAACTGTAAGAAAATGTAAGCTACAGATCGATGATAAAAGATAACGAGATCTCAACAGGGTTCAGGGTACATAAAACCCCTGTCCGTTTATTTCTTCAAAGACTAGGCGAGTTTATATATATATATATATATATATATATATTCCAACTACCGTATTTTCGAATGAAATGTAGGGTTAAATCTTCTAGGAATTTATTAAGGTTCTGAAAATATTAATATCGCACAGTGAGAATCTTCACCATATGATTAAACGCGTATAGCCATGATTAGGGTAAACTCTAAATGAATCCAAATCTTGTACATTGATAAAGAAAAAATTACCTCAACCTAAAGTGATGTATTTCGGTTTGTAACCCGAGAATGCCAGACTCTCTATGGCGAGGTCAGAAGATGAAGACACAAGGACTTAACACGAACCAATAGTGTAAATAAAGGAAATGCGACCCATATCCACAGAGAATACAATAGAAATTGACCATTAAAGAGGGTGGGTTTTAAACAATGAGGATTGAATCCTGGCCTTGAAGCAGAACCCTCACAAAATAATTTTGGGTTAGGGCAGAGAACTTAACACATCGTTACTCTACAGGATTACTCGTTTTTGAATCGTTGATAGTCACTAAGCCAAATTTACCACTCGATGGACTGTGATGGTAGGTCACGAGTAACTCTTCTCTAAAGTAGCCAGGCTACATTCCAAAATAAATACTGAGGGTATATACGCTTTGAAAGAATTCGAATGCATTCGAGACTACTCTCTGATGCAACAAATTAAACCCCTATGTAAAGGACCTTGCAAAATAACGACTCTTGGAAAGAAATGTCTTCCTCATGAAATAATTTTTTTACCGTAACAAACACCATTACCACACTTATGTATCTACCGGAGTACAAGGGAAATAGTTCCGCGGGCCAAGATTAACGAGAAAGGATATTCTCATCCAATTACAGAAAAAGGGAAACCCATCACAGAGGTAGTTCAAGATGTGACTATTTCCCGTATAGGCTACAATAGTCTAAGTATAGTTTTGTTTGAGAATCTTACCCAATGAAGGAGGGTCCAAACCTGTGCGTAACACCTTTCCTGGCCTGCATGGAATATGTAGCCTCTTCGTTGCTAGGGTTACGCACAGAGAGAAGTTGCAGAGACTTGCACAACGTTTTCTCTAAACCTCATCAAATTCTTGGCAAGTATTGAAAACAATAGTCATAGGAAATCTTGCCGATTGATCAACGAATTTAATGGAAAGTTGTACCTCGGCCATGTGACCAGAGTGAGGTGAAGGAATTTCAATGGATACAGTGGATGAAAGATGATCCCAAGGGTGTACGTTACAGAGTGCAATAAATAACTCAGGCATGGCGTAATTAAAATATGACAGTCATAGTTCTGCCTACCTCGCATCAAATGCATGACAAGTACGATGTCAGCTTGTTAGGATCGTAGTTAGTCTTTTGTTTTCAGTTTAGTTAGGGTTTCCTTCCTTATGTCGGATCCGTTAACTAATCGATGGCAGAGTTAGTTCCATGGGGAAGGTTCAACGACAAGAAATGAGTAGTCGTACCAACTGTTAATTACAGCCTTACAAAGCTTTAACTCTTACATTTTTGTGGCGCGATACTATTATTTCGGTCAATTTAAAACCTTCATTCATGACCGATAGTTTCAGTCAATACCTTGGGCCTAGGGTCATCATATATGTATCTATATGTTACCATAGTATGCCTATGTTTTGTGTGTTAAAAACTGAAAATGTTATGGTGATCACATTATGTATTTTCCTAAGAAACCTAACTACCTTCCACCTTCATTAAGAATGGGATTTGGATAGAGTATTCCTTTTAAAACTGATCCATGAAAGGATATGTGTAAATGATAGAAGATAAAATAAGTAATCAGATCACTCTATTTATTATAGTAAGAAACGTTGAAAGGTATCAAAGCATATGAATAATTCTAATTATCCTACTTTTTTTTTTTTTAAGTGATAAATTTGGGGTACATTACATATGGTATCAGAGAAAAGATTTTAACACTTGGACCTTAAACMTGGMCAAAATATTTTCTTAGCACATATTTTATGTTTATGAAAGACTAACAAAAAAATTACARTTRCAAACAKAAAAACTTTATTTCTATTGTGATCATGGCAACACAGAATGAAGCATAAATCAGACTWGAGAAGAATCCTAAGAAAAGGACTCGTGAAGAACAGTGATGAAAGTTAACCTACCGAGGTTCTAGAAACTATGAGAAATCTGATTATGGAGCTACAAGTTTTCAAAGAAGACAATGAGAAACTGAAAAAAGCACAACAAGAACAACAAGAAATAAATGAATTTCTGCTACGAAGCATAATGACAAAGAAGATCCCAAAGGACGATAGCTAGGAATAAGAGGTCAGTAAAAGGGCCTCCAAGAATTGTGGTCCTGAAGCAGAAAAAGGGGACAACTCTTTCGAAGGTACACCTTCAACAGAAGATAAAACAAAAACATGAAGAAAAAGGAAACAGGTGGACCATTTTAAGGGAGAGTTTAAGAAAATCAAACAATCTTCCTTTAACGGGGAATCCAGAACAGGGGAGGAGGTTGAAGCATGGTTATTTAGACATAAAGAAGTATTTCCAGATCTACAATTATTCTAGCAATAAGAAGGTCAGAATGGCCATCTATAATCTAAAAGGAAAATCTAGCATATGGTGGCAGGACCTGAAGTTGGCCAAGGGACTAAAGGAAAAACAAATGGAGTGGTCGAACTTTAAGAAATAATTTAAGAAACAATATTTATCTGAAAGTTACTATGAAAGGAAAACCAAAGAGTTTTATGAACTACGACTCGGTCAAATGGCTATGGATGACTTGATAAACAAATTCTTGGAATTATTAAGGTTCGTGCCTTATATCTGAGAGGATAAATTAAAAATCTAGCGGTTCCTAAGCTGTTTACCATAGTCCTATAAGGACACAATCGAATTCAACAACCCCAAGTCCATAAGTGAAGTTTTCAGGATGGCCCGAATGTGTTACGACCAATACAAACAGCGGTCGAAATTTTCCAAGGCTTGGAAAGATAAGAAATAAGACTGAATGAACCAGGGAAAGAAGGGATATCAGCCAGCCCCTTTTAGGAACGCAACAAAGAGTTTTCCAAGAAAATATTTTCACTCCAACAGCCAGAACACCAAGGAGGTGGTAAACTAGTTAATATTGGAACAAAGAAGTTTGGGGACAACCCCCATGAATTGTTAAAATGTTGGGAATGTGGAGAACCCCACTTAAGGAGGAATTGTCCATGTTTGACTTCAGCAGCCAGGTCTACGGTTCACAACCTACATGAATCCTCTACAGTGGGAGATGTGGGAAAAATATTACATCGGATCAATACAGCCCTGGATGGCCGATAAGATGATCATGAGTCCAGTGTAGTGGAAATTGAAGGTAAAATTAACAGTACTCGTTTTTCTGTTTTAATTGTTCTAGGAGCTACATTGAGTTATATCGCTCCTGGCGTAGTGGATTCAAATAAACTTAACAAAACGAGACACGCAAAATCTTGGCTAGTACAACTAGCAAAATGAACAAAAGGAAAAGTATTCGATTTTATTTTTTATTGTGATTTCAGTTTAGGTGGTCAAAACACAAACATGAATTTGAACATCCTACAGTTAGGGTCTTATGACATAATTATCGGAATGGATTGGTTAGAAAGGCATAAAGCAGTTATAGATTGTTATGAAAAATCACTCAAGTATAAATATGAAAATGACACTATTAGAACAGTACAAGGTATAAAAAAACCAATCTCAATCAGACAAATTTCAGCTGTGCAATTTAAGAAGTGCATGAGAAACGGTTGTTAGATTTATGCCATCTAAGTGAAAAATCTATTGGAAAAAAAAAAACTAGCTTAAAGGATTTTTTCGTCTTACATGATTTCAGATATGTGTTCGTTGATGAAATAACTAAATTTCCCCCATGAGAGAGATAGTCTTTTCTATCGACCTACTTCCTGGTTCAACTCCTATATCTAAGTCACCCTACTGAATGAGTTTACCTGAATTAACAAAATTAAAAATTCAACTACATGAACTATTTGACAAAGAATATATCAGACAAAGTGTTTCACCATGGGGAGCACCAGTCCTTTTTGTTAAAGATAAAGAAGGAACTAATATATCAGAAAAAGTGTTTCACCATGGGGAGCACCCGTCTTTTTTGTTAAAAATAAAGAAGGAACTCTGAGATTATGCATCAATTACAGACAATTAAACAAAATGAGTATTAAGAACAAGTACCCCTTACCTAGGATCAATGATCTGTTCGATCAAGTAGGTGGGGCAAAGATTTTTTCTAAATTGGATTTAATATCTCATGACCACCATGTTAGGATAAAAGATGAGGACATAAGTAAAACAACATTCAGAATGAGATATGGACATTACGAATTTTTTGTTATACCGTTTGGTATCACTAATGCGCCAGGCACATTTATGTGTTTAATAAACATCATTTTCAATCAGTACTTGGATAAGTTTTTTTTGGTATTTATTGATGACATCCTAGTGTTAGTGCCAATTCTTACAAGTGGGGTGTTTCTCTCCGATTTCAGGCCCTTGGTGTAAAATGCGAAGAAATGGGGTTTAAAAACCCATCAAATGCGTTTTATTCAAAGGCCGCAGTCATAAGCGCCCAAGCCCAACATGCATAAAGTCTCTATTTTCAGGTTAAAAATCAAGCAGGTGGGCATTTTTTGCTTTTTTAGCAGCGAAGATCCATCGATGGAGCAAATCAACGGTCATCGAGTAAGCCAGAGCCACGGAGTTGCACGAGGTTTAGCGCATGGGCTCATCCCTTAGGGCCAAAGTCACGAAATGATCGTGGTCTTCCAATCCAGTCAAGACACATGGCACCTGATTAAGTCTGGTTGCCATTTCAGCTACCGAAACTTTGAAATATAAGGGTCGAATCCCTTCCACCCATGATACACAAAATGTGAAGGCACCTTTGGGTGCGAGACTACGGTCATAGCACAGGGTCGTATGGAAAGGTGGATCTTAAAGAAGGGGGATAGGTGGTAGTTAGTCGACATTTCGAGGATTTTGGAGCTCCCGGTGGGAGAATCCCTGAAAGAATCAAGACTGTTAATCTTGAAGGATACGTGGCGTGCGATTAAGTTTGATCGTCATTTCGACTACCAGGACTTTGAAATACAAGGGTTGAGAGCAAAGGAACAAGAACTCCCGGTGCGAGAATCCCCGTAATACATTAAGGTTCATCGTGACCGTCCATATTAAATCAAATCTGTCCATTGATTGCAGATTAGTCGTTTCGGCATTTCTGCTACCGGGACTTTGAAAGATAGGGGGTCACTCCTCCACTGCATCTGGAATCGCCAAAATGCGAAACGATTAGTCGTTTCAGTATTTCGACTACCGGGACTTTGAAAGATAGGGGGTCGCTCCTCCACTGCATCTGGAATCACTTAAACATGAAATGTGAAAAGCGCCTTTGAAGATAGGCACAGGGTCATGGCCTATGGTCACTTGGGGTGATAGAAAGAGCTGCACAAAGGGCCAAAGTGTCGGGTTTAGCTGCAGGAGGCACTGTCGCGTTCTCTAGGTGCCAATTCAACTCGGCCTCGATCCTAATCCTTGCTAGAGGTAAATAAAGGTAGGAGGAGGCGGTTGAAACCTCGCCTCACTCCCTAAATGTAAGACATGGAGGTTCTGACAGGTAGTTTGTCCAATATCGTCCTGTGTGTAGGTTTTCCTAAAGAAGCCATGCCAATTTGATGTCCTCGTCTAACCAGAGGATTCTGCACACGCTAATTTGGACTTTAATGTCTCAGCTACCCTCCTGCTGCTAAGGTGGTGAATTTCTCTAAGTATATATACTCAGTTTTTGTATTTTTGTAAGGATGGATGGTAGAGCTAAGCTCCCAATTGTAAAGATTTAATGAGGCCTCTGATTCCCTGGTTATATATTGATATTTGAGATTTCTTGTTTAATGGAAGCCAACATCTTCCTCCCCTTTTTCCTCTGAATCTTAAGAGCGTGGGCATGAATGATCCAGTCGGGTGTTGTAATGACTATATAATGTATGTTTGATTATACTAGTTTTGCAGCATCTTAATTCTCTTGAAGTTTCTCAGATCTGAGAGGATCTCATATTTGTGACTTTTCCCCTTTTTAAACGTTGATGGAAGACCGGATGTCCAGAGCAGACTTTATTTTCTTTGTTTTTCCCTCCACTTACTCACTACTATGCAAAATTACTAGCTTAAATTAGATCAAGACCTCACCTGTCTTAGCTGTTCCAATCCAGTTTTCTGAGTTAGAACGATATTGTTCTGAGTTTACTTCCATTAATCACTCTTTATCAACAAATCGTGACATTTAAACTGATGGGCATTGGGCTATGCTCCTACTGCAATCGAGGAGTGAATTCTGACACCAACACCTAGTATATTCTAAAACAGAAGAAGAGCGTACACCCAAGGATAGTTCTGCAAAATTTAAGAAAACACAAACTGTATGCTAAATTTGATAAGTGCGACTTTTATCAGAAGAAAATACAATACCTAGGACATGTAATATCTGAGGAAGGTATTGCAGTCGATCCTAAGAAAATAAGGGACATCATGGAATGGTCGTTCCCTAAGGACGTAGCAAACATACGGTCATTTATGGGAATCACCAGATATTACCACAGATTTATAGAGGGATTTTCCAAGAATGCATACCCTATCACATCATTACAAAAGAAGGGAACCAAGTTTAACTGGTCACATAAATGTTAGGATAGTTTTAATAAGTCAAAGGAATTGTTAACAACCACACCCATTTTAAAGGTAGCAAATCTGGAAAAACACTTCACAGTTTGTGTGGATGTGAGTAAAGAAGTTCTAGGTGGTGTCCTGACTCAGGAAGGGTACGTTATTTGTTATGAGTCCCGAAAACTAAAGGAGCACGAATGAAACTATGTCACTCACGACTTAGAGTTGGAAGATGTAATACACACCTTGAAGATGTGGCGACACTATATAATGGGTAGAAAATTTATGTTATTGACTGATAACAATGATGTGAAATTTTTGTTTAGTTAACCAGACCTTAACACAAGGTAAGCAAGATGGCTGGCCTTCTTGAGCGAATTCGACTTTTAGGTGAGACACATCAAGGGTAAGGAAAACAACGTGGTTGATGCTTTAAGTAGAAGAATTCATGGGATGTTTGAAATCAACATTAGCAGGGAAGAAAGCGATCCTGAGTAGAGGATAAAGGCTACAGGTAATAATGATGAAAATTACACTAAAACAGTGGTAGATTTACGAAATAATACAAAAAATTCAGAAAGAAAAAATCTGAGTTTGGACAAAAATGGTCTACTACGATTTAAAAGTAGAATATACATACCAAATTCGGTTGAATTAAAACTAACAGCTTTGGACAAAGTACACAAGAAACCATATTTTGTTCATCCGGGATACCAGAAAATGGTAACAACACTAAAGAAGTTATTTTATTGAACTAATATGAATGGAGAAACAACAAAATACTTATCTAAGTGTCAATATTGTCAACAGGTGAAAGATGAATACTAGCATCAAGCAGGCTTGTTGCAACCCTTACCCGTGCCGGAATGGAAATGGGAGACTATATCACTGGACTTTATTATAGGTTTGCCTAGAACTCAAAAATAGAATGATTCAATTATGGTGGTAATCGATAATCTTAGTAAGTCTGCACACTTTATTCCTGTAAAGTCTACTTTTAAAGCTATCAAAATCGCTGAAATATTCATGAAAGAAATTTTTAGATTGCATGGTATTCCTAAAATGGTGATTTCAGATAGAGACGTAAAATTTACATCTATATTTTGGAAAGAATTGTTTGGAGGGTTAAATACTAACTTGAATTTTAGCACAAGTTATCATCCACAAATGGATGGACAAATCGAACAAACAAACCAAATTGTGGAATATATGCTACAAATGTACGTAAGGACAAAACCAAGCAAGTGGGAAGACTACCTGCACTTGGGGGAATTTGCGTACAACAATGGTTACCAAACATCGACTAAGATGAGCCCCTTCGAAGTATTGTACAACATAAAGTGTACGACTTTGATTAGCTGGGATAACCCAGTTGACAGACTCATGGTGGGACCAGAAATGCTCCAGAAAATTGAGAGTATGGTAAGAAAAGTACAACAAAATTTAAAAGAGGCACATGACATACATAAAAGTTATGCAGACCTGAAAAGAAGGCACCTGGAATTTCAAGTGTGAGACCATGTTTATTTAAAATTCAAAGCCGGAAGAAGTTCACTAAAGATAGGAAACTGTGCCAAGTTRGCACCCAAGTTTTGTGGTCCTTTCGAGATCTTAGCTCAAATTGGACCCATGGCATATCAACTTKCACTTCCTGCAAATATGAAAATTCATAATGTATTTCATGTTTCTTTGTTAAAGAGTTATKTTCAYGATCCTACTCATATGATCGATTGGAACTTGGTACAGGTGGAACCAGAAGGTGAGCTCCAAGYAGAACCTCTGTGCATTATAGACAGGAGATAAATAGCACTACGGAATAGAGTCGTCACTTGCGTAAAAGTGCAATGGAAGCACTTTAGTCCTGAGGAGGCCTCTTGGGAGTTGGAGGGAGATTTGCAGAAATCTCATCCGACCTTGTTCCAAGAAAGGGACGAATGCTGAGGACAKTGTTGTACTGAAGGGGGAAAGGATGTAACATCCCCAAAACTAAATTATTTTTAAGTTTGAAAATACTTCGGAATTTATTTCCATTTTTGGTAATTTTGAAATTGAAAAATTATTGCCATTTATGGAAATTCTAAATTTCGAATTTGGATTAATTGTAAATTATGATTATGACTGTTGGGAAAAGATTTGATTTGTCCCAACCAACTCATTGACTATGACACTTGTAATAAACAAATATTTTATATTTATTTCTAATAGACAAATAAAACAACTAGGTTGAAATCAACTAACCATGACTCCATGAGTGGGGAACATGTTGGAACTCCCTGAGGGATGAATGTTACAAGTGGAAAATCAGGAATTTGGCCATTGGCAACCCCTGAAAATTATGGATTTGGAAATTTGTGAAAATTCCCAAGGGGAAAAGACCTAGGAACAAATGCTTTTGGATATATAGCATATGGGAGGAGGAAAGACGTTGCCTAGTATGCTCGGGGGTGGGGGGGAATAATTATCTCTTTTTGTTATGAACACTGTTTTTTGAGTGTGTGGCAAGGAGAATTTTTTTGAAAACTGAAGGACTATTTCTAAGGAGGATTTCTGGAGTTCGCCCTCATGGGTTCATGGTGAGGCTAGGGGATGAATGAAGCAAGTAGATTGGTTGTTTCGTTCTAAGGTTGGGAGGAAGTTGGTTGTTCCATTTGTTGCTCGGCAAGTTGCTTAGATATGTCCATCTACTCCTTCTTTGATAGAATGTTCTTTGATTTATTATCTGATAGAATACATCTATTTGATTCTGGATGAACTATTCTATTGAATAAATGACTGCTGGAATGAAATAAATTGTGGTATAAATCTTATGATTTTACTGTATTCCTTGAATAAGAAATTAT
>JASDQU010190575.1:1776-20182 GCA_032191745.1 Picea mariana
TGAGGACATTCAAATTCAACGTGACCTACTCCTTCACAATTGAAGCAAAAGAACTGACCTCTATTTTCTTCTTTGAAATCTGAGATGTTGTAATCTTCTTCAACTTCTTCTTCTTCTTCCGCTTCTTCCCTTGCATAAAGTTCTTGTAGCTTGTCCCAAAGATATTTTGCTAATGAACATGATCCCACCTTGGATTTCACTAAATCTGTCAATCCATCCAGGATGGTATCTATTGTCGGTTTGTTGTTCCTTTTTGCTTCCTTCTGAGCTGCAGTCTTTGGTTTCTTCGACGCATTATATCCTGAAGCAACTGAGATCCAAACATCTGCCCCAAGAGCTTTCAAGTAAGTTTCCATTCTATTTTTCTAGTATTCAAAATTTCTTCCATCAAATGGTGGAATCCCATTTGGAATGTTTCCTTCCATTTCTGCATAGGATCTTCCTTCCAGTGGTTAAATTGTACTGAACGTAACCCGCTCTGATACCAATTGTTGATACTTAGAACACATCACCAAAAGACTTCATCCTCCCTTGAAATCTGGCCTTATTTTTCTTCTTCTTCCCTCTTAAATTCGACTTCTATCAAATGAATGTATAATGATGTTTATTTATACCATTTATGTCACTTCCTTTTAACATTAGAGCCGACTTGACACTTTCTTATTTTGTAATTCTTTTCTTTAATTATCTTCAGGGCCTACATGTACAATTCACTTTGTCATCTTCAAAAATTCATTTCTCCTCAACCATGAGGATCCACGTGACGTGCCACATACCACCGGAAACAACATGATGTATACTATCCATCCATGGGTGTTGTATCTACATGTGCATTTTCCTTCATGTCCAAATAACTTCATCAATCTTGTGGTCCAAAACCCATGACTAGGGTTGACATCAATGACAACAACCAATCTTCCAACACTATATTACCTATAGGCATGATTTCCCTTTTGAATCAGTTATCATAAAATAAACTGACCTAGAAGTCACAACTATGGATTTTGTCCCTTTAGGCGATGTGAAAGTTTGACCCTTCGTAGACTGGTCATACGAACTCAGAGTTAGGCTCATGATATCCCGATGGAAAGATTATAATGATCCCTATAGGATGAAAGAATTTTGTTTTCCACATAATGAACATATTTCATTTTATTTACCATGGAATAATATGTCCTCACAGAACCTGCCTAATGACAAGAAAATGGGGCCAACCTTGAAAATTTTGCAAACTATGTACTTGGTTTATGAAATATGAACTGAGAAGCTTTGAAATAGGGAATTATGATGTGGGAGGGTTTCAAAACTCAGAAAATAATCTTGGGATGGCCTCCCCCTAGGGGAAAATAACATGGTCTCAAGGAAAGTCAGACAAGTCTAGGATGAGTATGATTGGGTGTCATCAAGGTGTTGAAGGACATAACAATATTGATGACCATTATATAGTTTTCCAATGGGTGATAGGAGGATAGGGAAAATCATGAATCTAAAATTTGTTTGGCTCTACTACCCCTCAAATTGATACTGGCGGCATTGAACCAACTGAAACTGACAACCTGTAACCGACTTGACATGATAACCAAGTGACTTGAAAATGTTGTCTGATACTCTTATAGTGTCTAATAAGTCGGTGTGGTGCTCAGAAAAACCTCTATAAGAATCCCACTAATATTATTTCAAGGGTAAGGGCTAGTTTGACTATGACTCCCACCACTATCTTTGACTAGGACTGGAGCATAAGAGGCTTCTAAGAGCAACTCTCAGGCATGTTTGTGGAGGACTAAGCATGATAAACATAATGTTGAGCCCAAAGCATATTTTTGGGTCAACACTCACATACCTAGAGTCCTCAGTAGAGATATTCATGTTTGAACAATCACATTGGAGCCCTGGAGGGAAGAGGGAAGGCTTCGGGGACTGTGATTAATGAAGGGGGATCCCCTTCCTTAGGTTGTGCAAGTCATGGGGAAGAGACTTGGGTGGATTGAGATAGTTGTAGGAAGACTAACCACTGTGGGAAGTGTGGACCATGAGAGACACCCTCTTTTATGGATTCATAGCCTCAACTCGGGGGTGATCTATTGCTGACATCTACATCATAAGATATACGGTTAAGAGGAACATATCTCCCCTGCAGTTGGTTGCATCTGTATTGCTTAAAGTTGAGTGTTAATGTCTGTGTCTATTTCGTTTCATATATTTAATCGTTGTGCATAAAAACTCTGAGTTCAATATTTTATATGTTATTATGAATGGTTTCTTTAGTTTCTATTCTTAGATTTACAAGTGTTGTTAGATTCATGATTGATAGGTATGCCATGTTGTATTTTCATTTACCTTTGGTATCAAAGAAGAAAATGTATGGTTGCATGTCTTAGAGAGGGTTATGGGTGCATTAGAGTGTTGTTATAGAGTGTTTATAAGGTAACATGCCTCAACTAGGGGGGTGGGGTGTGTTAAAGAGTGGTATCAGAGCTATTAAGAGTGTTTATGAAGTAATGTGACTCGGTTGGGGGTTGAAGTGTGTTACAGAGTGGTATCAGAGTGAGGTTTACAACACTTGGGTTGTATGGGCCAGAGACAACACACATGAAGGGAAATGAAAACCCTTCATGGGAAATTTCAGTAGACGTCCCAATATCTAGTTGAATGAGAAAATTATAGAGTTCTGTACAAAATAAGGGATAAAGATGGATTTGGTTATGGAAGCATGATGTTGAGAAACCTTGAGGATCGTGACATCATGCTTATAAGAGTACAAGTCAGGTTGACTTGGACTCCATGTAGATGGTTGCATGGTGGGGTTAAAATGGCATGGACCTGATGGCCTACGAGATTCTCGAATTTGACCCACAGGAAAAGCTAGCAGTCATATATAGTTTTAAACCCACAGGGATCTAGATCATTTTATTTAGGAGATCGATAATTTCCGGTCATCATAGCTCTTGGAAGGGAGTTTTGGAAAAATCTATTCAAAAATACCGATGACACAATCCCGAGAGCACAAGGACCGTCCATCGTGTTAAGAGTAAATCCTGGTCATCCATCATAAATTTGTGTTGCAGAAGAATCTTGAGGTGTAGCATAATGTTAATCCCAAAGGCATGAGTCTGCAATCCTATCAAAATTTGGGTTGTGGAAGAATCCAAAGGAACAAAAACATGTCGTTTTGATAGGAGGATCCCAAGGGTGTGAGTCTGCAAGCCTATCATATTCATATTTCAAGATGAAGGGGTGAGGAATATTAGTTGAGCACATTTGAGCCTAAAATTGATGAGGACGATTTATCTGGGTGATCATATGTCATTTTATCTATCATACAAATATTCTTTCTCGAGAGGACTAGAAGAAGAAAAGAATGCCACATCAACAAGATGAGTCAAATTCCATGTCAAATGACACATTAGCATACGATGACATAAGTGTCATGTCGATTGAGTGACAAGTGGAATCTTGTCATTGGGTACATGTCAACAAAGGGTGTTGGAATTCCATGTCATCTTGATGAGTCAACATGCCATGTCAAGAGATACATCAACAAGGGTAGGCGAATCAGAGATTTCCATGTGGCAGTCGGGTACAAATGGGACCCACAATTGCTAATAGTAAAGGTCGAGAGTTATCAGTCAAATTTCAAGGATGAATATTAACCATACAATGCATGCCAATATTTTATCATGATCATCCATTGGAGATCGGCGATTAGAGGGCCTATTCAAAAGACGTTGCAAAAAGTAATAGTCTAATGGGGGAAGTTCGATAGTACTACAGGCTCCACACTTCAGGTAAACATTTATGTTTGGAAATTAGTATTTTTCGAATGGATTTCCTTAATGGGATATTCTGGATAATATTATGGCCCTTATGTTTTAGTAATTTATAGAACAAAATACTTGAGGACCCAATAGCCTGCGGGAGTAGTGTTGTAGACTTCAGATTTTGACAGAATTTGTGAGTAATTCGATTTGTATATCTAATGGAAAATCCTGAAAGTGAAAGTTTGACAATTTTGCAAACTTTGTTTTTCAGAAGGATTGTGAAAACGTTAAATTGTCATTCAAATGGAAAATCCTGAACTCGAAGGTCCAATAGTGTTGCAGACTATATATTTCAAGAGGAAATTGTGACTTGGTAAGTTTTGTTGTCCAACGAAGATTTTTTTGATAGTGTTGTGGGATTTCGATGGCGGAAGAATTCATGAGTTTGATAAGTTTCCACCCCGAGGGGAAAATATCGATAGTGCAAGTTCAATAGATTTGCAAATTGTGGGGTTTAGAAAAGCCTTGAAAAAGTGTTAACCTAAACATCCTAATAGGCGAAGTCCAATGGAGGGAGTCTGACAATGTTGTGGGCTTCAAACTTTGAAAACTCCCTGAGGCGTGGTGTAGCGTGATATCCCAATCGCATGAACTTGATAGCGATTGTCTGGCAGTGTTGCAAGATGAAAACTTTGGGAAGATATATGAACTTGGTAAGTTATGCATTCTTAAGGGGATTCCCCAATAAGGTGTTTCTAATAGTGTTGTGGGATTGAATTCCCAAAGGCCTATTTACGATGGTGTAGAGAAGGTCCACATTAGATAACATAAACTAGATAAGTTCATGTAGATGTTAGTGGGTCAATGACTTCAATTAGTGTGTAATAAGAAGGTACACTTGGAGGCCATGCAGACCTAATGAAATCATCATAAGGAAATTCCAAAGAAAATTTAAAGGGGTTTAAATTTCTACTCAGAGCACACAATTAAGGAATAAAATAGTCATTGGAAAGTTATTAAGGAACAAAATCATCCTGTGCATTAATATTAGTGATTGGAGAGTCGTATTTATCATGGAAGAAGAGATAAGATGTATGATGGGCCTACGGAAAAAATGGTGTATAATCCTTAGATTGTTTTAATTTAATCTAACATAATTTATTTATGGTGATAAATTTTGCAGAATAGGATTTAGAGTAGAGAAGGTGTAGCATGGGGACCCGAGATATGGAATATGCTCAGAGATATTTCACCCATGAGGAGGAGGTGAGATGGATTCATTTCAACATGGGAAATGCAAGGACTAAGTCAAATGGGTATAGAAGCCTAGTGGGGTCAACAGAGCTGGTTGAAACTATGATAATCATGTAGAATGAAGTACAGAGCTATTGAGCAGATAATGAAAGGGTAATGAGAGCTCGGGAAGATCTACTACAGAGTTTGAATGTCTTGCGAAGGAGAATCAACATAGATTCTCACATAAAAACATGAATCATGTAGGTGAATAATGCCACTAATGAGCATGGAAAGGTAAGGTAAGACTTCATAGCCATGAAGATAGAAATGTAATGATGAATGAAGATTTATCCACAAAATAAAAGAAAGGAACTCGGAGATGGTGAGTAATTCATGGGATGGGTGAGTCACCTCTGAGAAAATGCATAGGAATTTTTGAAAAATAATTCCTATCCAGAAATTAGCCACTTTTATCTAAAAGTATTCATAGTAAGAAGTCCACTTATATTATCAAAGTGTGTAGTGGATGCATGGTACTAGTACAAAGAATTCAAGGGGAAAATTAATAAGGTTTGTTCAATGGAAGTTCCAATAGAAAAATGTATCATTACAATGGGAGCAAATTGGTCCTAAGCGGACAATACTGGGCTTCACAGGAAATTACTCAATGGAGTAAAGAGAAGTGTTCAAAAACATTGAGAAAGACAATGAGCAGCTAGAGATAATGGAAATGGATGTCATAATGTTGATGGTTAAGATGATTTGAAAATACTCTAATATCAAAGTGACAGAATGAGACAAAGTACATAATCCCAAGATGTTGGAAGGGTCTATCAAGGTAAAAATTGGGACTGATTTCCTAAGTGGAAGAAGTGGCCAATAGGGGGATATTGGTTGGAAATAAAATATGGCCAAGTGGAACTTGGATAGAAAAGGTTCATATCGAGAAAGAGTGGTGCACAAATGAGAAGAATAACCATGCACAAGGTAGCCAAAATCTATAGGAATTCAAGGACAACCATCTACAACAAAAAAAAACAAGCTAAACCATATATGCATTGGAGTCCATGATAGAAGTGATGCATGATGCATAAAATAAAGATAGAATGCATGTGCATGGAGTAGCCTTGATGAGGTTGAATGCTTAAAGCATATTGATGTGCATTTGTGCAAGTGGACATGCCTGAACATGCTTGTGGAATGTTGGTAGACTACGAGTAGTATGTTGTTATATGTGAAATAATGATGTCATGATAATTGAATAAGACTAATGATGGGTTGTGTATCCAGAAAAAATGTTTGTAGCATGGATGAAAATTATGTCGATGATGTTGTTGTTGTATATGAAGGCCATCTATATGAAAACAAATAGGATGGAAAAACGTTGATCAAGAGGTTGGTGAAGAGAGCATGTGAGCTTCTAAAAAATACCATCTAATAAGGTATCATCAAGTAACATAATAAAAACCATGCATGTATGTGTTTGGATTGTTTCTGATCCATAATTGTTGAAGGGAATTGATGTAAGAGTTCTCTTGATCAAAATTTCAATTTTTGAATTAATGTAAATGTCGAGGTCCTTAAGTATATAAATGTTGTTTAATGCTCTTTTATGATAGATTTAATAGCATGTGGGTTATATTGGTTATGAGATCATTTTCCCACTATAACAATGAATTCCAATAGAAATAGCCATGTGTGAGGCCATGTTATGGTTGGATATGGAAGGGTTATTGTGCCATACAAGTGCTTAATGGTCTTCTCCTATATAATTGATGTTTGGACTACAATATCTTTTCCGACATTGAATAGCACTAAGGAATTATATTCTTGTTATTGTGTATGGGTTGAATAGGAAGATATGCAAGAGATCAAACAAGTAATTGGGAAGAGTTTGGATGATGTGTTGAGGCATTGGCTTTACTTTCCAACTCACCATGGTGGAATACATTATATTGATATGCGATATTCTAGAGTCAATGCAAGTATGCATTGTGTAGATGTGGCCATGGGTATTGGCACATTAGTTTATTTATTGGTAATGTTTGATTTCATTATGAAAACTTTGGTATGTTAAATAATGCATGTGCAAGGAATAATAGTTTCATTCCATTTAATATGAATAACAGTTGGAAGTGATTGAATTTTTAGAATAATATAATTCTGAAATCACTTCATGGGATAATTGCAAATTGTTGCAATGAGATGATATTGTGCATGAATACTGACAATTTGTTTGGATGAATGGAAGTTGAGAAAATTATAGGAAAAATGGTCTTGGATATGAAAATGGTGTGATCTGTAGGGAAGACCGATTCCTATTGCTACAAGATCCAAACATTTTGAGAAGAAATCTCATGCTTGGGAAACTTGATTTCCTATATGAAACAAATTTGGAAAATTAATAAGTAAATTGATAGGATGATATCTCATGATGAATGTATGTGTGTGATACATATGAGATGATGACTATTGAAGTTGGAAATATGGGAAGAATTCTACTATTAGGACATGGAAACTTTATGATTTCCACATGATACAGACTACCAACGAAAGTTTGGTAATGACTTGGCGCTCTTATTGTGTAAGAACACCTTGGAAAATTATGGATCTTCCAAGAGATTGTGTAACAATGAAGGGGATGCCTAATCCTGGAGGATGAGGATGGAAAGGAAGAGGAAACTTCATCAATACATATGGTATGGTGGTTGAAATCATGAGGGTGTGTCAGGAAAAAATTGTGAGTTGAATTCTTGCCCATGGTAGATGTGTGAAGCACTAAAAAACCATACAAATAAGCATTGAATTATGATGGAAAATTTATTTTTGAAAAAAATGTATACTTTGTGGAGTTGGAAACTCATGTAAATGATATAATTGTTATTTTAAAATAAATGAAACATGTATGTTTCTTGGTTGTTGTTATAGGTATTGCTGGAAAAAAAATGAAGAACACCAAGAGGTGGTGTATTCCAAACACAAAATGAATGAAATACCATCTACAACCGAAAGGAAACAAATCTATAGAAGAGAATAGAAGAGAAGAGAAGATAAAATTCCAGTGGACTTGTTGCAAATTGAAATAAGTAAAGTGGTTGCAGTTGGGATTCCTAGAGTTGCATCTCTGAGACTTCTTGGTCAATCTATGATGAAGCCTCAGAGGGAAGTGGTACATCCTGAGGGATTGTGGAAAGAGAGACTTTTGATTGGATTTGCTGCAAGAATTATAAATTGTAATATCATTATGTATGGTTTCAGGACAGAGTTCCTATGCTATACCTATTATTTTTGGGTTGGAGTTCATATGTACTTATGTTTGGGTTGGAATGCTTGTGTGACATTAGGATGGAGAGACTATATGCTTCCTAGAGGATAAAGATCTTGGCATTGTATTATGTGTGTACACATGTAGGGTGTTGTGCACTGAGGATAGTGAAAAAATAAGGGGTAGGGGATGTAACATCCTCATTTTTAATCTCCACAAATTATAATGTAATTTTATAAATTTGATTTAGGTTGGTGAGCTGATATGTTTGAGGAAAAGATACCATATTGATTAATGTGAACAGGGGTTAAATGACGTAATACATAAACTTTGTAAATCACGATGACAAATAAATATAACACCACTATAGGTGGAAACAAACATAATAATGGGGGGCTAAGTATCCACAAGAGAGGGAAGGTTACAAGGGGTACAAAAGGGAAATATCAATGGGTATTAATTTCAACCCACCTTATCTATATTTTACCTTGTGTTATGAACCTTCTATTTTCCTTTAGAGTGTTTCTAAAGCCAATCATCGAATGCTTATAAGAGGGAAGGTGTTTGTTGTAGGTGGATCCCCTTGCAGACAAGTGGATTCCATCTTGGTCTCTAGACTCCTAAGGCCAAGATAGAAAGTGATTAACATGGACACTGACTTCCTTTTAGATCTAATCAAGCTAATGAATGGAAGAGAAGGAGAAAGATATGTACCTTATGAACGACGTTTGTCCCTGCAAAATCCAGGCTGAGCTTCGATCTTGAGCTCCTTGATAGGTCCTACAAAACAAACAAAGGTACAAAATACTTCCTACTCTACTGAGATTAGCTCAAACATAGATCCATATACTGCAGACAAACTCATATGGAACAAGCATAAGTTTGAAAGAAACAGGCCAAGCATTGATTATTAATGAGAACAAGTAAAAGTACTTACAATCCTTTGAATGAAGGAGCAACAACTTCTTCCAGTTATCCTTATCCAACCCCTTTTCTCAATCAATATCCATTGATTGCTTTGATGGCATCTCACTCATGAGATCATAAGTTTGATGTAGTTCTCAATTGTCCTTCCCCCCTTTCACCATGTGAAGACCTCCTTATATAACCTTGGAGAAGCTCAACCACTTGAGAGATATTTGGGATGGGTTGATGATTCCTCTCATTTAGTTGAGGATCTCCCCTAAGATCATGCATTGATCATCTATTCGAATCCAACCACCTTCAGGAATTGAGGGATTCTTCCCTTATTTGCCTCAACAAACCTATAATTTTCTCAAAAGAGGGTAGCGCTCCCCCAAAGGGGTGCACAAAGTGCTCAAAAACTCCCCAAAGAGGATCAGAGTGCGCCAACACTCCCTAATAGTGGGTAGGGGAGTGCTCCTCTCTAAAAATCAATTTTTTAGTGATTTTCTCAATGAAAAAGGGATTGTACTTCTTGCCAAGTGATTTTTCTTCTTCCAAACCACCTTTGAGGTGTCTTGAGTATATTTATGATGTCTTAGAGGTACGACATAGGCAGGATGGAAGTATGATGTTTTTTGACACTTGCAACACTTATAGTCAAGATGCGACACTTGTGGACAATATGCGACACTTACAACACTCGTAATGACGACACTGTCGAAGTGAGTAATTTTGAGGTGTAACAGATTGCCCCCCAAAGTATGAAGTTAGAAGACGATGATGACTGAGGTACTTTGTAGACTTTTTCGATAAAGGGTATGGATGCAGAGAAACCAGAAAAATATGCACACAACCATCAAAAAAATGTTATGACATGTTTCAAAACCCAAGGCAGACATACCTATGCTTGAGTGATAAAGACTTTTTAGGTATGGCCGCCATAAAATACACTGTGGATCCATAATTATATTGAAAAAATGGTATAGCCACCAAAGATACAATGTGGATCTATAATCCCATGACTTGAAATGATCATAGCCACGAAAAATACACAGTGGATCTACGAGATGCCAAGACATAACCACGACCAATACAAAGTGGATCTATGTAACAATATATGTGTCATAGTTCAAAAGAACTCTTTCGCAACCTAGGCAAAGTACATATAAGAGTGATGACTCAACCCAGGGTCATATTACCGATCCCGATGTAGTATGCATCTAACCATGTGAATAGATGTCCCGATGTCGAACATGGAAGAAACCACTTGATTACCAGTCAATGATGTAAACCGTTAACAAGCGCGAGGGAGATCACCATTGATGTCAATGATTCCCAAGGTACTCTAGTACATTCCGATGAATGTGAATGAATGAGCTGAAGTTGAACATCCGTGGAATCATCCGATCAGAGGTCAATGATGTAAACCCATTGTCAGACACAAGGAGGCCTGCCATTGAGGCATGCAGGTCCCAAGGTACTAACTAGTTTCTAAGTCTAGCTCCTGGATAATGTGTTGAAGTCAACAGGAATAGAATCATCGAAGGAGGGCCTTGATGTATCCCCCATCAATGACATGAAGCTAACACAGAGATGTAATTGGTATATCAAATGAACATGGACTGAGACAGGTAGTGAAACATGATATTTGTGATGGCTGACTCTCAAGGCAGATACATCCCTTGAACACCGAGGCACGACAGTATAAACATGACATGACCAAAACTTGATAATGTAGTGGATGTTGTGACTTTCGTTAGGTGACCCAAAGGAGTAAAGGAAACTCAGAAGATTGGCTCAGTGCAGAGGTTCAGTGAATTAAAATGCGTGCAAAGACAAAGTGTCATGTTCAAGGGTGACTGTAAGAGTTACTGGTAGTGTTCTCAAAAAATTGCTTGGCTTGCTTCTTTCATTTTTTCCCCCATCGAGATAGATGAGTACCTATTTTTAATTTAACGAGCTCGAGGAGGGTAACAAATTCTCTTTATGACTCACCTTTGGTAATTCCCTCTTCCTTTGTTTAGCGAACTGGAAGAAGTAAGGGTTCGGTCCCATATGGGCCCTTCAATGTATGATTGTTTAACGAGTCCAAAGAAGGTAAACTCGGTGGTTTTTCATATTTAGAGAGTCTGAAAACAACTTAAAGATGATTCCAATGTTGTCCTTTTTCGTAATGTTAGTCTTGCAAGGCTGAAAAAGAGATAAATTATCACTCAAAAGACGCCCTTTCAAACCTTTTAACGAGTGGGAAAGGAAGCAAGATCACTTGAAAATATTTTCATGTTTAGAGAGTCTCAAAAGGGCTCAAAGATGACTCCAAGGGGTTCCTTTTTTGTATATCCATGCGAGTCCAAAAACAAGATAAAAGTTTACCCGGTTGCATTCTCATGTATTTACGAGCATGAGAAAGAACAAAGACTAAGCTCGGTATGCCCCCATATTGAAATCTAGTGGCTTAGCTCCAGAATGATCATCAAAGGCTGGAGACATGCCCTCCAAGATTCAATTCATTCAGCGACTTTGAGGTTGTCACCAATTTCTCTACTAGACGAAGAAAAAGGATAAGAGTGGATGAAAAGAAGGTTTAAGAGAGGTGACTGTTTTATTTTTTAACGAGCTTGACACAGAAAAATAACTATGCTCAAGGCTCCGGGTTCAATCCCCAGATTGTTGTTTCATTTTTTAATGAACTTTTGACAGAGAGGAAAACTTTGCTCATGACCTATGTTTCATTTTTTAACGAGCTTGCCACAGAGAGAAAAACTATGCTCTTGACCTCTTCTTGATCATGGCTTCCAAGAGAATATCGCTTTGGAAGGACACCATGTCAAGGGACAAAACTCGATCATGGATTCCAAGATATCTTCACTGGATGGAAGAAAATGACACTAGAAGGAACACATGTTGAGGGTCGTGACAGAGGTAAGGAGATCAAACTCCAATAGCCCTACCGAAGAGATCACCGTGTCAACTACCAAATCCAAATCATCAGAATTTGAAGGCATGGGAGATGATGGAAAATCGACAACGGGAGGGGAGATATACTGTATATCTGGTCGAATTTCTTCACGAGGGGGAAGAAAAGAGGATCGATGATGGTTATCATCCCGAGGTAGCTCGTCAATGATCAACATTTCCATAATAGATTCATCCAAGGGAAAAATTGGGGAAATATAGTTGATCGTAGATGAAAAGGAACTTAACCGTGATGGCATCGAGTAACTGTCGGGTGCCAATAGAAGTTGGGCATTCGACGAGGGAGAAGCGGATTGGATAGAGACGTATAATGTTTCGGCTGAACTAAGTGATATGGTGTCACCTAGTGCATCGAATTCCAACGGACTAGGTACAATCCAAGGGTCAGATGATTCCAAAGATTGATAAGCTATGGTCGAAATCATATCGACAGTGGCAATATGATGTGTAGTCGATGGAAGTGGTGTAGGGAAGGTACCCATGAGGCCAAAATATTTCAGTAAGCCATCACCAACACTTTCATACGTGATCTTGTGGTCTCCCAAGAAAGGAATGTTGTTGCTAGCAGGAGGGCGAGCATCGGCCATGCAAAAATCTAACTGATCAATAGTGACATTTTTTCCCTGATGAGGAAATTGTACACATTGAAAGACCGACGAGGCAACGATAGTCATAGCATAAACCAACTTTGTCCAAGTAACAAGTTATAATTGAGGGGATCATCGACCACCTCGACATCAACAATAACAGTTTTTCCACCCAATTGGATGGGCAGGGACTGTAAAATCCCATGGGGATGAAAACCTCGCCCATCGAAGGAACATAACATCATTGGGGATTTGTTGAGTGTAGGTGATTTTAAAGCTTTCCAACATGCTAAAGACATGACACAAGATGAGGCTCCCTCATCCAGAATAGTTCGGTGGATTTGTTGATTATGAACAACAACATCAACTTGGAAAGTAAGTTGGTGGGAGAGTTGAGACGCATAATTGTGCAGGTTAAACATGATATGGTGGATTTGTTGATTGTGAACAACAACATCAACTTGGAAAGTAAGTTGGTGGGAGAGTCGAGATGCATAATTTTGCAAGTTAAACATGCTATGGTTGGACGAATCAGGATCAACAATGCCAATAGCGGCCAAGAGCGTTCTACGTTGACTTGGGCAGTGCTGTAAACCTTCTAATGCAGACATAACACACGGTGCTTGAGCCAAATCTTCAACAATGTTGTAGTTCTGGGCGGCACGTGAACTAGGATTAAAGCTAGCTTTATGGATACTTCTCTTAGGAGGGCATAAGATAGAGTTGAACGTAGGTTTCTCAATATGAAGTGGTCCAAACAGAGGATTAACCAATGGAGGACTAACGGAGGACGGTGATGGATCCGATAAAGTATCGGTACCGTTAGTGTCTTTTCTTTTGTCAGGGTTACCTGGTGTGTCATATGTATTAGAGAGAGTGGTCAAATTAATCCTATTAAACATATAAATATGTGCACTCGTCGAGTCTTCATCATGAGGATGGCTAGAACTGCCTCCAGGAGAGGGGGTTTGAGCAACCATGGATTGCTACTGTGGAAAAGGCTGAGTGAGCATAGTGGGTTGTGAATTTTCCTGGAAATTTTTGGCCACTTCATTGCGATGGGGATAGTCTCAAGTGTAGTGATCGTCACCACAAATGATACATGGGAATTTCAGTTTCCTTTGTGGTTTATTTTTGGTAGCAGGTGTTTGAACTTGATTTTTTGGTTGTTCATTGTTATTGGTATTTTTTAATTTATTCTTTGTCTTCTTCTTACCTCCAGATTGTTGCGAAGGGGTAGATTGAACTGCATTCACCTCAATAATATGAGTTTGAGGGGAGGTAGAGGAGAGTGTGGTTTACTGGGAAGTAGATTGAGCTTTGACGGAACCGATAAAACCATCTGCATGAGATGAGGACGATGCTTTGGATGGATCGATATTAACTCGAGAAGCATTTGGAAGAAAATCATACAATGTACCATATTGGGAATAAACCAAATCTGAGTACTGGGCCCGAGCAATGGTTTCTTCCTTGGTGACCACTCCACCCATAGCAACATCGTGAGCGATCGGGGGTAAAAGTAATTTGGTAAACCATTCCACCAATAATATGTCAAGAATGATCACCTTGATCATCCTTCGTCGTCATCTCCACTCATGAATATGGTCAGAGATATGCACGAAGTCAGTTTGACGAAGGGAGGTCAAGAGTTCAGTACTAGTCTCGTAGCGAATAGGTAGTTGAAAGTGTGTGAGGAAATACATGGCAAGGGAATTGAAAACATGAAAAGAAGCACGTGGTAGTTCAATATACCACTCAGTTGCTGAGCCTGTAAGTGTTCGCTGGAAAAGATGCAAACATATAGAATCATCCATGAGGGAGTTTGATGAACACCACAAATGGAAAGTATTTACATGGTTATTTGGATCTACTCCATATTTTTCGTCAAATTTCAAAATATTGGAAGGAAGTTTAGCTAGAATAACTGGCCAAATCGGTGAATGAAAAATAGGATCATTAGTTAACCGAGACAAGTCTGGGAAATCCAGAGTCGCAAAGAAAGGTAGTTGTCGGTTAATTTGCAGATGATACTGGTGTGGCATAGGAAAACCAGTAGGACCATAAACTAGGTTAGTTGGATAGTTGTAACTAGTAGGTCCTCCTACATACGGTTGTTGCTGGCCAGGATAAGCAGGATTTGATGATGGCTAAGAAACATTTGCATAACCTGGTGGGTTCTGAGCATTATAAGCCAGGTGATTTTTTTTCCCATAAGGAGGATAAACATTTTTCCCTTGAGGATAGTAAGGAGTATATCCCGGAGGTGGATACACATTAGACCCATGAGGAGGATAAGGTTGTTGTCCCTGAGAACTCCAAGTGGTGTTTGGGATGCCGCCTGAATAAGGTTGTCCATAAGATGTTTCGGAAGGAATAGGATTTGATACTCCTCCTTGTGGGTTATGATATGAGTTCCCCCCAACGTGGGGTTGGGTAAAAGTGCCTCTTGAATATACTCCCCAGGATTGTGAAGGGTTTCCAACAAACAAAGGTTGCCCCCCTGCTAGTGGTGGATTAACGATCGGGGTATGACTGGGAAATGAAGGTTTCCCTCCAGGAGGAACATGAAAAGGGGGTTGTCCCTTGGGAGGGGTAGGATCACCATAGAATGGTGGTCCTCTAGGAGGGATAGGTTCGCCAGATGGTGGTTTCCCTCTAGTCGGTTGTATTTGGATAGAAAGGGTCTGCATTCTCTGGTGCAAAGATGTCCCAGCAAGATCGTGCGAAACATGTGGAGCTGTAGAGTGAAAGTTTGTAAAAATGGGGGTAGGGATCGAAGTGTCTTGGGAATGAGTAGAGGTGATGAGTCCAACATTAGGATGGACTTGTGCTAACACAATAGTAGGGTTAATGACTTGATCGATGGGGTGATTGATAGTTTGACCAAATGGTCCTATTTCACCAGGAGGGTCATGAGGATGAAAGGGTTGTCGAATAGATTCAAAATTCTCATAAAGATTGTTTCTTGATGAAGTCCTCCATATAGAACAAGCAGGTGTGGGATTCATATCTACTGCAGTGGTAGGACGAACATGAGTCCTATACTCATCACCAAAGATTGGTTCTGTGGATCATATATATGTCTCGGTAAAAGCTCTCTCTGGTAAATGTGGGACCTCTTCGTCTATGACGTTCCCAAGGGAGTCTAAACGAAGCAAAAGTGGTTCAAGAGGGGTTACCGAAACAGATGTAGTGCGAGGAGTGGGATTCTCAACCGTAACCAAATCACCTTTTTGATTATCTAACGGAGGAGTAACAACACTCCCAGTGTTAGATTGATTTTCTATCTCTCCATGGTAGTTGTCTTCTGGAGGGTTAGGAAGTGAGGGTTGGTAGCCTTTCGGAGGAATCCCTTGTGTTATCCCTCCAGGAAACTACTTAGGGTTGTAAGCTAAGTATGCCTGGTAACTTAGGAAATAAATACTTTTCAGTAGGTGGATCAATGGGATACCAAGAAAGCACAATGAAGAGATTTACTTATCAGAATATCTTAATGAACCAGCGCTTTTAGAAACTGTCAATCAGATGCAATATAACAAGAAAGGTATGAAGAATACTATTCAGATAACCAAATACATGTGGAATGCAGGGTCAGATAACCAAGTACATTGGAATGTAGGGTCATACTAAACAGCAAAGGATTCTTTCATTCAAGTTCATGAGCATAAAGCTGAACTAAACTTAAACAAAATACATAATAGAAAGATGTATGAAAAGTCTGATAACAGTAGAAAAAGAAGACTGTGATTGTATTAGGATAAGCAATCAGTACATAGGCCAAATTCTCTCCAGAATCGAACCCTAGGTTCATGTATTGTTCTAATATTTATAAGATTACAAAACAACCATCTGATCCTAAAAACATGGATCAGATCTACTAAAAATAGAAAGTAAAACTGTTTGCAAGATACAAGGAATATTTCCTCAAAAAGTGGTAGATCTATGATTTTCCTCTTGTTGAATGTTGATGATGTGGAGACAGCCTTCCAAGGCTAAAGTTCTCTTCTTCTGTTGAAGCCAAGTCGAGTTGGCTGAGCTGGCCAAATACCCTGTTTTTCAGTTCAAAGGAAGTTATCCATTTTCCTTTGAAATCATCCTTTTCTTTATCATATGTCAAAAATGAGTGCTGGAGTGAGTGTGATAATTCATAAAACATGCATTTGAAAAGGTTCCATATCATTTCATCTCGAAAATCTTCGACCTGTGCAAAAACTTGCTCGAATTATGCACACAGTCACTTTCGGTGGTTGACTGGCACATTTTTCGGGTAGCTTATCCACCGAAAGTGCCTGTTTCGGTGGTTAATGAGCTCAGTATGGCTCCCCTAAACCACTGAAAATTGCACTTTGAAAATTCTTCAAAATTTCAAAAATGACCATTCTGAAACTTCTTTTAAAGCTCATTCTTTCTGAGATGCTGTATTCATTATTCGAGCAGACCTTCTAATCTTTGTTGACTGTGCAGGAGAATTGGGTACATCTATCATGGTCGTGGCCAGATTGGCCAATGTATCTAACCCTGTTTGCTCCTCTTCTCAAGATTCAAATTTTTTCAGCTTGAGTCTTAGGGTTCTCAACTGCCTGTACAATTTCATGTTTTCCCTAATCAGTTCTCTGTTCCTCCCTTTGATGGAATTGTGTTTCTGTTCAAAAATTTCATTCTCCTTGAACAACTCAGCAACCTTCTCCGTTAGATCTGCATTTTCTTTTTTAATTACCCGTTCAAGTACCTCCATTTCATAAATTTCTCTCAAGAGCTTATTTATTTTCCTGGTCTTGCCTCTCTGAGGCTTGCTAGATGAAGCCTCTGCCTTTGGCAGCATATGTGTTTCTGGATGCATCGTTGGAGGTATGTCTGTCTTTAGTTCTGCATCATATTTAGGCTGTAAGGTATCTTGTAACTTTGACATTTCCTGCTCCTGATCCGAGTCACTGTAAGGTAAGTTGAGTGGATTTTTTGTTGTGACAGGGTTTCTGTCTTCCAGCTTTAACTTCTTTCTAGTTTCTTCCTGTTTACTGGGTGCTGCCTTAATAGCCTCCCTGAGCATAGAAATTCCCTTTCTTCTTCTGTGATTAGTAGGAGGGTTCCTGTTTCTGGACCTTTTTGTTTTCTTCTCTGGAGGTTTCTCAGTATTGAACTCGTTCCAAAACAAAAAGTGACTCCAACTTATTTGTTTTCTGTGAAGACCTTCTTTGACAAGGAGGCAAATTAAACCTTGATGAGATATCCTGCTTGCCACTTTAGTAGGCTGAGTCTTCACTTGCTTAGCCATTTTGGTCAAGGTCTTATGAAAAAAGTAGGGTATGTTCAATGGTTCCCTGCCAGTGAAGTGATTTAATAATTTAAAATGATAGTATAAAACTCTATTGTAACGTCCTTCACAAGTAATATATACCAGTATTGCCTTTAGAAGAGTTTGCCATTTTGGCTCCAGGTAGGATAAGGGAATGTCTTTTTTCCATGTTAGAGTTTTTTGTACTGGCAACAGGTAGGACCTAAAATCAACGTTTGAATGCAAAGAAGTCTTAAACCAACAGCTACCTGTCCTAGATAATCCTGTATATTCTGCAATGGAGGCCTCATCTATGATAAATTCTTCTCTGCCGATTTTAGCAACTCTGCCATCATATGAAAGGGAAAATGCCTCAGCGATCTGTTGATGAAAGGTCGTTAAT
>JASDQU010190575.1:20282-37377 GCA_032191745.1 Picea mariana
CTCTGAATGCTCTCCAAAAGCTATCCAAAAGCTGTCCCCTTGGCCTCAAAATGGCCTTGGTTAAATAGTTGGGAAGTTGGTTATCCATCTCCAACTTCCTCCACGAATTTAGGCTCTAAAAATGCCCAATAACTCCCAAAAATGAGTTAATTACATTAAAAAGGCTCAATTAACATTAAAAAACCCAAAAGTGGTTGAAAACCCACTTTTATAACTATATATTTAGGTGCTAGCCCCCTTTGGCCTAACGCGCGCCCTCTTTAAACGGTCATATGGCCTTACATATGGACAAGCGCTAGCCGTAGGCTAAGCGCTGGCCTGCTAACATTTGGTCACATGTTTAAAAGGCGCAAAACCGTGGGTTAACAATGTTGAAAACACAAAAATATTCCTCTCGCGCGCGTGCCCATATGTGGATGGTCCTGGTTCTATGGGATTCCCCCGGGAACCATGGGCTATACCCCAATCCGCATACACTTGCGCTCCCGGTCGTTTATAACCGCACATATATGTAATGGTCCATTGGTTGGTCATATATAATACTGTCGTGACCAAGGGATGGGGCGAAGCCCCGGCCTGATCGTGGCCCGAACCCAACCATATGCAACTTAAAATTAATATGAAATCATTCCATATTAAGATTCAATACGATGGCGCGTTGGCAATCGGAAGCTTTGTTAAGGCGTGGAAGGAGGTGGAGGTCACCGGTTCAAATCCGGTCGGCCACAAAATTTTAAACAATCCAACCAAAACCAATGAACCAATACCTGGGTTCCATGTGGCAGCCCGTGATTGGGCCACGTGGCACCCTTACATCCAACTGATGCATGCCACGTGTCAACATCTGATTCAATGACTATCAACCAATAATCGCTTGCCACGTCATCACATGTCGTACGCCCAGTCAGCCTTGCCACGTCATCGCCATGTCAAAAGCCGTATGCTCTATCATCATGCCACGTTAGCTGCTGACGTCACCTATGCCACGTGTCACCCTTTTAGTGGTGACAGGTGTCACCTCGAGATTGGTCCAGCCGTACACCAAAAACGCCAATTCTTCCTGACACGTGTCACTGCCTGAGGCTACCACGTGTCCTGTATGAACCTGCCACATGTTGGCTCCTGGTGCTACCACATGTCCTGTACAAACCTGCCATGTGTCCTGTACGGACTAACACGTGTCCTGTACGGACTGTACGGACAGGTACAGTCAGCATAAAAAATTTTGCATGTTTGGCTTGGCGGACAGAATGCGATATCTTCTCCATACGGACTCTGTTTGACCAAAAAGTTATACCACCGGAATCAGGAATACGAGATGGACGCAATGGTGTTGGTTTTGTCAGATTCCGAGCACTTTCATTTTTGAGCATTTTTCATGCCCTGACAGGCTTCTGAATCCGATTTCGGATCAGTCGGCCTTTGGGCGGGTACAATCGACAGTCCGATCTGAACGTATGGGTAGGATAACAAGTCTGAAATCAAATCGAGAGGCTCCCACACATAATTGTGGTTATACCCTCAAGTGACCCCCAATATACGATCTGACCACTACAAATAGTTGAAACATAGAGGGATAATCTTCATAATTCACCCGAATGTGACCTCGTGCATAACCCTTGTGTGAGAGGGGGATCCCAGAAAGCTTATACGACAATTGGATTTGACTCTCCCTATCTAAGGATGCCAATGCTTGTTTTGAAAAAACTTTGGAGAGTTGTACTCAAAGCCTAATCCAAAGTGCTAATCCTAGTCTAATGTTGGTGGAAGATCCTAAAAACAAAAATGTTCTAGATAATTTTTAATTAGCATTGATTGTATGGTTGTTCTTTACTCAAAGGGTGCATGACAATGAAACTGATGGTATGATGACTCAAATCCCAAAAAATGTACAAGAAGATGATAAGCAATATTATCTTTCAATGAATGGTTATTTAAGGGAAAGAGAGAAAGTTGTTTCCACTATCAAACACTAAGATGCAATGTCCTCATACAAGTGTTTCTCAATGAAATCCAATGCAATGCTAAAAATTTCAGAAATGCCTTCTAACATCCAAACCAATCGCTAAAATATGTCCTTTTGCTTATATGTGAAGGATAATCAGATGTAAAACTTCTAAATGCCAATCAGACTTCAGGATTAAACAGCTAGAAACAAACCTCACACAAAACAAAGACACACTCTCGTCGTCAAATAGACAAGAAGGACAAAGATAACCAAATTACAAACAGGAACCAAAGACCTCAAACAAAAAGAGAAATGATGGAAAGTTGACCTCAAAGATCAAGTGAAAATGTTCATAGACCTTTGGATTTCCTCACAAAAGTTTTGACTCAGTCAGATAAAGGAGAAGAAAACAACAAGTTAACTCTAGGTTAGCAAAGGCAATGAGTGGTTTCAAGGCAAGGAAAGAAGATGTCAAAATCCCCAAAAAAAGAGGATAAATTCTCAGAAAAAAGGGTGTTTGAAAGCCAATATCAAGATGGATTGAGAGTATGGGACCCTGAGAAAAAGCCAAAACCAAGAAATAGCTTTAGAAGATGCAAATTTTGGAGAATTTCTCACAAAAATGGGGTAGTTCTCTAGTGTAAGGGGTACCAGAGTGTTCCAACACTCTGTGTAAGGCTAAAGGGGAGCGCTAGTGCTTTGACAACAACAGGAGGGGAGCGCTCTGCTCCAAAAACTCAAAAAAAAGGTCCAAAAACTCAAAAAATTCAAGAAAGTTCAGTCAATTAGGGTGATCATGATGACATAACGAGGAAATCAAACCAATATAAGAATCAACATGACAATGTGGATAATATCAAATCAGTTGGCAAAGGATCAAAACAAGATCTGGGAATGGAAATAAAATCATACATTTTCCCCAGTGGAGTCACCAATTTCTGTTGTAGGTGAATCCCCCTACAAAGAAGTGGATTCCCTCTTGTTCTCTAGACTCCTAAGGCCAAGATAGAAAGTGCTTAACATGGACACTAACTTCCTTTTAAATCTAATCAAGCTAACAAATGAAAGAGAAGGAGAAATATATGTACCTTATGAACGACGTTTTTCCCTGCAAAATCTAGGCTGAGCTTCGATCTTGAGCTCCTTGATAGGTCCTACAAAACAAACAAAGGTACAAAAGACTTCCTACTCTACTGAGATTAGCTCAAACATAGATCCATCTACTACAAACAAACTCATATGGAACAAGCATAAGTTTGAAAGAAATAGGCCAAGCATTGATTATTAATGAGAACAAGTAAAATTACTTACAATCCTTTGAATGAAGGAACAACAATTTTTTCCAGTTCTCCTTATCCAACCCCTTTGCTCAATCAATATCCATTGATTTCTTTGATGGCATCTCACTCATGAGATCATAAGTTTGATGTAATTCTCAATTGTCCTTCCCCCCTTTCACCATGAGAAGACCTCCTTATATAACCTTGGAGAAGCTCAACCACTTGAGAGATCTTTGGGATGGGTTGAGGATTCCTCTCATTCAGTTGAGGATCTCCCCTAAGATCATGCCTTGACCATCTATTCGAATCCAACCACCTTTAGGAATTGAGGGATTCTTCCCTTATTTGCCTCAACAAACCTAGATTTTTCTCAAAAGAGGGTAGCGATCCTCCAAAGGGGTGCACAGAGGGCGCAAACACTCCCCAAAGAGGCTTAGAGTGTGCCAACGCTCCCTAACAGTGGGCAGGGGAGTGCTCCTCTACAAAAATCATTTTTTTAGTGATTTTATCAATGAAAAAGGGGTTGTACTTCCTCCCAAGTGATTTTTCTTCTTCGAAACCACCTTTGAGGTGTCTTGAGTATATTTATGATGTCGTTAGAGGTACGACATAGGCACGATGGAAGTATGATGTTTTTTGACACTTGCAACACTTATATTCAAGATGCGACACTTGTGGACAAGATGCGACACTTACAACACTCATAATGATGACACTAACGAAGTGAGTAATTTTGAGGTGTAACAGATTTCCCCCCAAAGTATGAAGTTAGAAGACGATGATGTCTGAGGTACTTTGTATACTTTTTTGAGCAAGGGTATGGACACAGAGAAACCGAAAAAATATGCACACAACCATCAAACAAATATTATGACATGTTTCAAAACCCAAGGCAGGCATACCTAGATCCCTCTACTATAGACAAACTCATATGGAACAAGCATAAGTTTGAAAGAAACATGCCAAGCATTGATTATTAATGAGATCAAGTAAAAGTACCTACAATCCTTTGAATCAAGGAGAAACAACTTCTTCTAGTTCTCCTTGTCCAAACCCTTTTCTCAATCGATCTCCATTGATTGCTTTGATGGAATCTCACTCATGAGATCATAAGTTTGATGTAATTCTTAATTGTCCTTCCCCCCTTTCACCATGAGAAGACCTCCTTATATAACCTTGGAGAGGCTCAACCACTTGAGAGATATTTGGGATGAATTGAGGATTCCTCTCCTTCAGTTGAGAATATCCCCTAAGATCATGCCTTGACCATCTATTCGAATCCAACCACATTCAAGAATTGAGGGATTCTTCCCTTATTTGCCTCAACAAACCTAGAATTTTCTCAAAAGAGGGTAGCACTCCCCCAAAGGGGTGCATAGAGAGCTCAAACACTCCCCAAAGAGGCTTAGGGTGTGTCGGTGCTCCCTAACAGTGGGTAGGGGAGCGCTCCTCTCCAAAAATCATTTTTTAGTGATTTTCTCAATGAAAAAGGGCTTGTACTTCCTACCAAGTGATTTTTCTTCTTCCAAACCACCTTTGAGGTGTCTTGAGTATCTTTATGATGTCGTTAAAGGTACGACATAGGGAAGATGGAAGTATGATGTTTTTTGACACTTGCAACACTTATAGTCAATATGTGACACTTGTAGACAAGATGCGACACTTACAACACTCGTAATGACGACACTTGCAACACTATCGAAGTGAGTAATTTTGAGGTGTAACAGTGTTAGAAGTCACTTAAGGAAGTTATTGTGAGCATGGGGATGATTACAATCCTCCTTGAGGGACGCCTTCTTTTGTGGATTCATAGCCCCAGCTTGGGGGCGATATACTACTCATATATGGAGCAACATATCTATGGTTGGGAGGAATGTTGTCCCCTATAGTTCGATGCATATTTATTTCTTAAAGATAAGTGTTAATATCTGTGTTTATTTCTTATTCATATATTTAATTGTTGTGCATAAGTGATGCAACACCCCCTACCTCAGCAGGTTCTGCTTGACCTCCCGGTCTAAGGATCATTCTTAATCTCCCCTTGAGACGAAATGGCTCTTTGATTCCCAGCTGAAATCTTCACACTTGTAACCATGGGTCCTTTTTAGGAGCTATGCCTATCCAAAAAAGCACTAGTCGTGAACTCTTACCCACGTGACCAACCAATGTGACCATAACCTTTATTCAAAAAGGTATTTAACGAATCACAATTTTGGGGGTATTGGCGTGATACCACCCCAACACTCCACATCCACGAAACCCTGAAACTTGATGTGGGACCTCTCCCCAGAACTAGATCTGAAGGTCCTGTGCCTTCTCCTCGATTTATTGCCATGATCACGTCGCGACTTCACATTTCAAGATATCGGGACTATTTGTGTAACACCATCCAACTACTCCAACTCCTGATATGTCGAGATCTGAAATCAAGAGATCAATGACCCACGTTGATCAAGATCCAACGGATACTATTCCTCCTGGGTTTTTGAACACTAAAAGTTTATCGGCCTTATCCTTTCCACTGATCAACTAGATCCAATGGCTCATGGAATTTTGGTATTCCTCCCTTCGAGAAATTCCACTATCCGTTTAGATTTTCAATGGCTCCAAGCCAAAGGACTTAGCGTCAATTCATCTGGGGTCAACCTCTGTGAGGTGACTTCAACCTTCTTCCTTCCTTCGAGTCCCTCGAAGTAGTTATCCCTTATGAGCTTGGCTTCTACTACAAACTAGAGAATTCCAAGGGTTCTTTGTGCACACTCCTTGTGGTACTCATGATAACTTCTGGTTATCTGACGTCTTTCTCTTCTATGCACTCCTTGCAACATAAATCCTTCAACCACTCACTCAGGTTGGAAAAATATAAGACTTCAGCCTACCTGCGCACTCCTTGCACGACTCTGTGCTATACTCGCACTTCTGCAGGTCTGAGAACAACGATATCTCTCCTGAGATTTTCTGAGGTAAAAATTAGAACCTGTCAATGCACTCTTTGCGGACTTTCACTCCACTCCTTGCAGGAATTTTCAGGACGAGAAACAACTAAAATTCATTCTCTCCCTCTCAAAGACTTCATACACTCAACATGAAATCATACATACACACAACATTGAAACAAATGCATAACAGAACATGTAAGCAAACTGTAAACATACCATTAAGTGATGAAAATAGTGATCACCACAACACCATGAAATTTGGATCAAAGCTTCCTTATATTAATCTAAGTGCATCTGTACATGGGTTCTATAGCAACAACTATCTACTTACACAACCTTCTGTTCTTCCCTTCTCTCCTATTATCTTGCTCTACAACTCTCTCTAATTTTTTTACAATGAGAATAATGATAATGATACAATACAATACATATGAGGGAGCTCTCTAGAGTTTTCCCTCCTACATCTTTAAGCTATCAAATTAAAATAAAAGATACAACTACTTTACATTTAATACAATAAATGCCTCCAACAAACAGATGAGAGAAACCGCTCAAGATCTGTATTACAACCCCAAAAATATTTAAGGGAAATTATGTCCCTCTAGCTATTACATTAATGTTTCATCTTTTCAAAATGCTTTCAAAATGTGCATTGGTGCATATCCAACTGTCCTCCACCCTTGCGCTTTCTTTGCTGGCTTACTTACGATGCGCCTGCATCATACTCCTCTGGCTGAAAAATTCATGAACTCCTGTACATGAGCTCCTGCACTGTCTGTCCATGTTTCTGGATCTCCGCTTCACTTTCCCAACTGGCATCATCAATTGGGTGTCCCTTCCATTTGAACAAATACTCAAAATATGTCTTTCTCTAGGTCTTTTTGCTAGCTCTCTGATCAATTATTCTTTCCATCTGTAGCTTTTTAGCTACAGGCATCTGTCTAACCCATTGAACTTCCTTTTGATGTTCTTCTCCTCTGGATTCATCTGTTCTTTAAGGATACAAATATGCTACATTGAATATGGGTGATATGTCCACATCATCTGGAAACTCTATCTCATAAGCATTTTCTTTGAATTTCCTTATGATTTTCATGGCCCTATCTTTTTCATATTCAGTTTATTATACGTTCCCCTTAGGAATATTTCTTTTCCCGAGTGCGCTAATAATAATTCTCCCACTTTGAACTGGAGTTCTCTTCTATGCTGGTCTACTCTGCGCTTATATTCCTAGTTGGAATTTTGCAACCTCTCTTTGATCTCTGCTGCAAATTCTTCCACTCCAGCACTTCTGAATTCACTCTTCTCAAGTCCCTCAACTCATATACTCCTCTTAGTTGTATTCCATACATTATCTGGAATGGGCTCTATCCGATGCTCCTATTCAGTGAATTTTTATATGAAAATTCCACTTGTGGCAGAATCTGATCCCAATGACTGTGATGTTCAGCTACTAAACTCCTCAATAAGTCCCCTAAATTTCGGTTTACTACCTTAGTCTGCCCGTCCGTCTGAGGGTGATATGCTGAGCTAAAAGATAAATTTGTCCCCATATTTTTCCATAGCATCCTCCAGAAATGACCAAAAATTTTGGTATCTCAATCTGAAACAATACTCTTGGGTAAGCCATGAAGTCGAACAACTTCTCTGAAAAACAGGTTTGCAATGTGTGTTGCATCACTGGTTTTATGACATGGAATGAAATGTTCCATTTTCAAGAATCTGTCAACTACCACGAATATGGAATCACAACATCTCTATGTCCTTGGCAGTCCTAACACAAAATCCATTCTTACTGCATCCCACAACCTCTCTGGTACTGGCAATGGTTGATATAATCCTCGATTATGTCTCTTCCCCTTTGCATGCTGTCAAATTCGACATTTGTTGACAAATTTCCTGACATTTGTCCTCATCCTTGGCCAATAATATAGTTTTTTCACTTGTGCAAACGTTTTGTCATGGCCGAAATGTCCAACCAATCCTCCACTATGTTTTTCCTTCAGATGATTCTCCCTCATAGAACTCTTCAGGATACACAACTGATTTCCTCTGAATAATAATCCATCATGGATTAAGTATTTAATCCATTGTCTTATGTATCTCAGAACAAGATTCTCACATGCTTCATAAGCGTCCCAAAAATCTGAATCATCCCTATACATATCCTTAAGGCTATCAAAACCTAATGTCTTCACACAAAACTCTTACAGAATCAAACATTTCCTGCTCAATGCATCAACAACCTTTCTAGCAGTTCCAGAAATGTGCTTTATAACAAAAGTAAAGTTCTGCATAAATTCAACCCATTTCATATGTTTCTGGTTCAATTTCTTCTGTCAAGTTATGAATTGTAAAGCATGGTTGTCGCTATACAAGACAAACTCTTTCAGAACCAAGTAGTGCCTCCATTTCTTCAGCGCTTGTATGACTGCATAAAAATATTTATCATACGTGCAATATTTCATCTTGGCATCATTCAACTTCTCACTAAAGTATGAAATCGGTCTATTGTCTTGGCTTAAGACTGCTCCAATCGTGAATCCATGTGCGTCACATCTCACTTGGAATGTCTTACCAAAGTCTGGCAAAACCAGAACTGGTTGTTCAGTTATCTTCTCCTTCAACAACTTAAAACTTTTTTCTGCTTCCTCTATCCAATGAAAATATTTATGTCTTTTCTTGACTGTGTCCATCATTGGCGCATAAATTCCACTAAAATTTGTGATGAACTTCCTGTAAAAACTGGCTAATCCATGGAAGCTTCTGAATTCAAAGATATTTCTCGATGATGGCCATTCTTTGATTGATTTTACCTTCTCAAGGTCCATCTTCAACTCATTCGAAGAGATCACAAAACCCAAATAAATGAGTTATTTCTTCATGAAAGATGACTTCTTCAGATTTATCAAAAAATTCTCTTGTTGCAACCTCCTCATCACTAGAGTTAGGTGTTTCAGATGTTCTTCTTCAGTTTCATTGAATACCAGTATATCATCAATATACATAATTACAAACTTCCCAATGAAATATTTCAAGACTTCGTTCATTAACCTTATGAAAGTACTTGGTGAATTCATCAAACCAAATGGCATGACAAGCCATTCATATAATCCTTCATTTGTCTTGAATGATGTCTTCCATTCATTGCCTTCCCTCATTCTAATTTGATGATATCTACTTTTCAAATCAATCTTTGAAAAAAACCTTGCTCCACTCAAGCAATCCATCAAATCATCCATCCTTGGTAAAGGAAATCTATACCTGATGGTGATTTTGTTTATAGCCCTCAAGTCTGTACACATTCTCCATCCACCATCCTTCTTTGGACTTAACATTGTTGGTACAACGCATGGAATCAAGCTTTCTCTTATCAACCCTTGTTCATCAAATCCTGGACTTGCTTCTTGACCTCTTCATTCTCTTGCGACATTAATCTGTACGCTACTTTGTTCGGTAAAATCACTCCTGGTATAAGGTCAATGTGATGGCTTATACTTCTGATGGGTGGCAACGAACAAGGTAAATCATCCACCACTATATCAACAAAATTCTCCAGCATTTCTGAATTTCCTCCGGTAGATCATCTATCGAAGTACTGGTTAAAATGACTCTAGGTTTCCTTACCACAACAAACTGCATGTCTTCTTCTTTCTTGACTTCATCTAGAAGTTCCTTCCCACTCATGAGAAGTATAGTGTTTCTTTCTTCTGCTTTCACCTTCTTGTCTTCGATTGGCAGCAACATATGTGTCCTACCATTGTTCTCTAAGGCATATGTGTTCTTTCTCCCATCGTGAACAACATTTCTGTCATATTGCCATAGTCTTCCCCAAAAAATATGACAGACATCCATGGGAATAACATCACATAAGATCTCATATCTATATCTCCCTATCTTAAATTCAAATAAAAATTGTTTAGTTACTGTTACCTGATGTCCCTTTTGCAACCACGAGACTTTATATTGACTCAGATGTGCAACTGTCTCCAATTCCATCTTGTCCACCATTTTTGTGGATACTATATTATCTGTGCTTCCACTATCCACTATTACCTTGCATACCCTATCCTTGGTCTTGTAAGCAATTCTAAACAATCTGTTTCTCTGGACTGGATTCTATATCTCCTTCTCTGGTTTCAAGAGAATTTTCCTCATCATTAAGGATCTTTCTTCTTCTACATCTTCTATCTCAACATTTATCCTTTGCGCTTATGAAATGTGAGATTCACCTCCTCCATCTCTTTTTCTATCAGGACATTCAAAATATTTGTGTCTGATCTTTCCACAAATAAAACACTTTATCTTGCCTCCTCTACACCTTCCTCTTCCTCTTGCTCACGAAAAAGTGTTCTTATCATCATATTTTCCTCTCTGTGAGCTTCCTCCTCTTTCTAGGTGGTCATGAGGTTTCTTTTCTTCATCTTTGGGCTTTTTCATTCTATCCTGGGCAATTGATTTGCCTTTGCTTTGACTTCTACCTCTGCCCCTTTGACCTTTCTTTCGGGCCAATTTTTATTCTACCTTCAGAGCAATCTGATAAGCATATTCCACATTTTTTATTGTCACCATGCTCATCTCATCCTGAATTTCATATCTCATACCATTCATGTATCAGGCAACCTTTCCATCATCACTTTCACGATGACCTGCTCTAATGTTAAGTCAGTAAAACTCTTCAATGTATTCCTTCACTGTCATCCCCTTCTGTCTCAAATTCTTCATTCTTCAAAACAGGTTAATTTGACAGTCTCTGGGTATAAACTTGGCCTTCATTTTTTCTACCATCCTATCCCATCTTTTGATTCTTTGGTTTCCCTTGCAACACCTATCAGCCTGCAGTTCATCCCACCACAGTGTTGCATGCCCTTTCAATCTAGTGACAACATGTTTTACTTTCCTGTCTTCTTCGATATCCTCATAGTTGAAGTATTTATCCAGAGCTCTAAACCAATCTAGCAGCTCCTCAACATCTAAGTTTCATTCATACATTAGGATGTCTATTTTTGCTCTGGCCTCTATTCTTGCAACAAATTTGAATTGGCATTCTTCTACAACATCTTCGGCTACAACTTCTTCTTAGGCTCTAGCCTCATTTTCACTTTCAGCTTCAATGACATCTCTTATATCAGTAACTCATCTCTATGTTGTCTCCATAGCATCTAATCGAGCATGAAGTTCTCTCATTTCCCTTTCCACGACTGGATCGGGCATTGGTCTGTCTTGACATCTTCTAGGTGACATTATTGTAATCTTCTCTTTACTACAGAGATTCAAAATTTGTGCTCTGATACCACCTGACGCATCACCCCCTGCCTCAGCAGGTTTTTCTTGACCTCCCAGTCTAAGGATCGTTCTTAATCACCCCTTGAGTCGAAATGTCTCTTCGACTCCCAGCTAGAATCTTCTCACTTGTAACCACATGTCCTTTTTAGGAGCTACGCCTATGAAAACAAGCACTAGTCATGAACTCTTATCCATGTGACCAACCAATGTGACCACAACCTTTATTCAAAAAGGTATTTCATGAATCACGATTTCAGGGGTATTGGTGTGATACCACCCCAACACTGCACATCCACAAAACCCCGAAACCCGATGTGGGACCTCTCCCTAGAACTAGATCTGACAGTCACGTGCCTTCTCCTCGATCGATGGCCATGATCACATCGTGACTTCATGTTTCACGATATTAGGACTATTTGTAACACCAACCAACTACTCCAACTCTTGAAATGCTGAGATCTGAATCAAGAGATCAATGACCCCCATTGATCCAGATCCAACGGATACTATTCCTCCTGGGTTTGTGAACACTAAAAGGTTATTAGCCTTATCCTTTCCACTGATCTACTAGATCCAACGGCTCACAGAATTTTGGTATTCCTCCCTTTGAGAAATTCCACTGTCCATTCATATTTTCAATGGCTCCAAGCCAAAGGACTTGACGTCAATTCTTCTGGGTTCGACCTCTGTGAGGTGACTTCAACCTTTTTCCTTCCTTCGAGTCCCTCTAAGTCCTTATCCCTTATGATCTTGGTTTCTACTGCAAACTCGATAATTCCAAGGGTTATTTGCGCACACTCCTTGTGGCACTCATGATAACTTCTGGTTATCTGATGTCTTCCTCTTCTATGCACTCCTTACAACATAAATCCTTTAACCACTCACTCGGGTTGGAAAAATATAAAAATTCAACCTGCCTGCGCAGTCCTTGCATGACTCTGTGCTATACTCACACTTCTGCAGGTATGAGAACAACGAAATCTCTCCTGAGATTTTCTGAGGTAAAACTCATAACTTGTCAACGCAATCTTTGCGGAATTTCACTGCACTCCTTGCAGGAATTCTCAGGACGAGCAACAATTGAAACCCAGTCTCTCTCTCTCAAAGACTTCATACATTCAACATGAAATCATACATACACACAACATTGAAACAAATGCATAACATAACATGTAAGGAAACTGTAAGTATACCATTAAGAGATGCAAACAGTAATCACCAAAACACCATGAAATTTGGATCAAAGCTTCCTTATATTAATCCAAGTGCATATGTACATGGGTTCTATAGCAACAACTATCTTCTTACACAACCTTTTGTTCTTCCCTGCTCTCCTGTTCTCTTTCTCTACAATTCTCTTTAAGTTTTTTATAATGAGAATAATGATAATGATACAATACAATACATATGAGGGAGATTTCTATAGTTTTCCCTCCTACAACTTTAAGCTATCATATCAAAATAAAAGCTACAACTACTTTACATTTAATACAATAAATGCCTCCAACAAACAAATGAGAGTTGTTGATACTGAGAGCAGGGTGAATAAGTATCAAGTACAATTTAAAAAAAAAAATCAACTTATACTTAAACCATTCAATTATATCCAATGAGCAATGAACAATAGTATAAGAGTTACACCAATACACCATAGTACACCATGCACAATACATGAGAAATAATCAATAGTTATTGTTCAAGGGAAGTAATGACTTCCAAAGGTAGCTACAACTTCCAATGGTTAAGAAAGGGATAAACCTCCAAGAGGAAGATACAATCCTCCAATATCAAGAGAGGGTTTAACTCTCCATCCCTGCCCCTTCCTTCCACCCAAGAATGTATGAGAGATAATAAAAATTTACATTAAATCATCACCATCAACCAACCATCACATAGAACCTGATAATGCTTCATGAGAATTATTCAACTTATGCAATTCTTCAATTCTTGGAATACTCTGATTCTATAGATAATATTACTCAATGTATTTTTTGAAACTTCTCCAAGTTTCACTCCTTGAATCCTCCCCAAAAGGAAGTTATATAAAGAATGGTAGACCTTATTCAATTCTGGTTTATTCAGGAGACCGAACTTGTACATAATTCCCCGCACTCAATATTTAACATTGGATTCTGAAATGCACACAAAAGAAACTAAAGTCCGTACTATTTCCAATGAAATTGGTCCCACTTCATTTGGATTCTCTATGAAGAAGTTATGCTTGTTCTACCCAGAACACCTGTTTATTGACTAGCTTCAGGACTGGTCAAAAACCCTATCTTCCACAGAGTGTATCTCCATAATTATAGTGAATCAAGAGATGAAACTTTTACCACAGGTACCTTGACATGTCTTCTCAATACCATATCAATTTCACCATCTGAATCATTCTAGAAAAAAATTATACCGAAAATGGTAAGATGACCTGAAAATAACATACCTTAGAACACATCACCAAAAGACTTCATCCTCCCTTGAAATCCAGCCTTCTTTACTTCTGTTTTCCTCTGAAATTTGACTTGTGTATAAAATGAATGTATAATGATATTTGTTTATACCATTTATGTCACTTCCTTTTAACATTAGCGCAGACCTGGCACTTTCTTATTTTGTAATTCTTTTCTTTAATTATCTTCAGGGCCTACATGTACTTCCTTCTTCAATTCACTTTGTCATCTTCAAAAATTCATTTCTCCTCAACCATGAGGATCCACGTGATGTCCCACATACCACCGGAAACAACATGATGTATACTATCCATACATAGGTGTTTTATCTTCATGTGCATTGTCCTTCATGTCCAAATACCTTCATCAATCTTGCGGTCCAAAACCAATGACTAGGGTTGACATCAATGAAAACAACCAATCTTCCAACAAGAGAAAACACTCAAGATCTGTATTACAGCCCCAAAAAAATTTAAGGGCAATTACGTCCCTCCAACTATTACATTAATGTTTCATCTTTTCAAATTCAAAATGCTTTCAAAATGTGCATTGCTGCATATCTAGCTGTCTTCCACTCTTGCGCTTTCTTTGATGGCTTGCTTACGATGCTCTTGCATCAATAAGAACTCTAATTTTAGTGTTGTATATGTTGTTATGAATGGTTTCTTTAGTTTCTATTAATGGTTTTATAGGTGTTGTTATATGCATCATTTATAGACATGTCACATTGTATTTTCATTTACCTTTGGTATCTGAGAATGGTTTTTATGGTAGTTGTTATCACTCCAAGAAACCCTTTGTGGTTGTAGACCAAAGGTGCTTGGTAACTTCAAGAAATTTAATAATCAAAGTATGTGTGGAACAATGGAATAACTGAGAAGGCTAAGAAAAGGACAACTTGTTATTCATCTAAATAAACCAGTGCTTTGAGAGACCAGATATCAATTACAGTAGATAATCAAGATGTGAAGAATAACATTCAAGATAACCAAGTACAATGATGCAGGGTCATACAAGAAGGTAAAGAAAGATCTAATTCATATCCATGAGCTATATCAGAAGATAAAAAATCTGAATAACTAAACTGAACAAAATTAAATATAGAGTAGTGAAATATGTGAGCAAGACTGATATGTAGTAACCAAAGGACATTGTGATTCTTATAACAAAACAGAGTCAAAGTACATAGCCAAAAGTGTATCCAGGATTGAACCCATAGTGCTCTAAATGTCTTTGGCTTTATAGCCTTACAAGATGAAATCTAGATCCTTGAAAGATGGATCAGATTTACTAAAAATAGTCAAATCAAAACAAATACAACAAGTGTAGGATGAGATTCTATAAAAATGGATCTAGAATACTAAAAATGGAAAATCAAAACAAAATAGGAAAAGGTCCTATCTAATGATCTCTAAGAGTAGTATATTTCTGATGAAGTGCAGTTTTAGCCTCCCAAGGCTATTTGATTTGGTCCTCCAAAGATAAAATTCGAATTTGGTGAAGTGTGCAAAAACCCTGATTTTCTGCCTTTGAAAAAGATGTCAAATGTAGCTGAAAAACCTCTTTTTGACCTTATCCCTCAAAACTAGCCTTTGAAGCAGACTTGATAATTCAACACCTGTCCATTTGAAGTGGTTTCAAACCATTCAAACTCAAAAAATCCCGATCTGGGCAAAAATTCAGTTATTTTGGCCGTAACAGGCTTTCACCAGCTAATTTACCCGAAAATCCGTTCCTTAGCTGGTGAAAAGCAGAGCTTTCACCAGCTAACTAGCAAAATTCAAGACGAGTTAGTTGGTGAAAGAGTAGATTTTTTTTAAAATCAAATTTCTCAAATCTCGATATTGGCTGCCTAGCCATGATGAATATAGATATCAGATATCTTCTTCCTCCTATAAGCCCATGGCTCAAAACCTTGTTAATGAATGATTAAGGGTTATAGCTTTAGCTTTTGTCTTTATAACTTTTGTCTCCTTCGTTATTCTCATAATTATCTTCCTCCAAAGTTTTTTTCGGCTTATTGGGCACCTCATCCACAGGTTGATGATGTTCACCATATCCAAGCTTGGATACAATAGCATTCTTTGCTTTTGAAGTCAAACCATAAATCTTTTCCATGTAACTTCTGTCATGCTCGACCCCTTCTTCATTTACTCTCTCTTTATCATTTTCATTTGCATGCGGGCCTGTGCCACCCAAGCCCATTGCAATTCTATCCTTCAATCCCTGAGCCACTCCAATGGTCGTTCCAACCACAGAAGTGGCAGCCTCCAACGCTGCAGATCGAACAACATTTTCATTTGTTAAGCCCTAATATTGGCCCATTACCCCTTAATTGGGGCATATTAGATTAGTAATGTTATTTTATTTATGTCGGCTTTAGGCCATTAGTTGTAATTATACCTCCTAGTCTCCTATATATACCAAGGAGACATTTTCATTTTGAATCATCTTGTACTTGAACATTTAAGTGGGGTAAAAGGAGGTTTCCCCCTCGAAGAGGCTTATTCTCTGAAATTATCTCTTTTTCAAGGTGTTGAGTACTTTTCCTGAGGTTTTTCTATGCTATATTGATGTTTGGTTCTTAACATATGGTATCAGAGCTCAAGGTCTTGGGGTTTCCCTGCTACATCTGAGACACCGTGGAATTTTCGCTATAAATTTTTTTCTACAATGTTTCAGAAGGAATGGCTTGTAGGGTATTTATAAGACGGAGCAAGGTACGTTGGGTTCAAAATTTAGCTCCTGAGACCTTATACTTTCGGAGATATAGCCTGTACAAGATAGGGTGCTGGAATCATCCTGAAATGCATCTTTGCATAATTTTCGCTATAAAAATTTTTTTGTAACGTTTCAGACCCTAAACTCCATAGGCCATTTACAGAAATTAGTGATTTATCTGTGGTAAAAATTTCAGCTTCTGGGTCATCATAAATTTGTAGATACACCCTGTGTAAGATAGGGTATCTGACTAGTCCTATTGGCTAGTCTCAAGAAGGTGTTCCAGGTAAAAAAATCATAACTTCTTCCTAGAGTATCCAAATTGTGTGGGACTGGTTGCATTGGATCGTGGACAGTCTTTAGTATTTTGGGTGCGAGTTTCATAATTTTATATAAATTATTGTGTGCGGGGCACACTATACAAGTGAGATCTCTTGGAAAGGCCAAAAATCATCAAGTTGTGGGGAAGTTATC
>JASDQU010190577.1:2601-13162 GCA_032191745.1 Picea mariana
TTTATACAATAGCAATGACCTTCCTTTAATTTTTAGGTCACAAAAGGCCGACAAGGCCAAAATACATAATCATATTGTTTTTACATTAAATGTCATAAAATAAAACCCTAATCATGCAATAGAAAGACATCATGCCCCTTTTAGGGTGACATTAGCCCTTTTTAGGGAAAATGCAGCCTTCTAGAGCAAAATATTAGCCCTCCCTGGGCTTCTCCAACCTGCCACATGTGCCAAAACTGCCCTAGTTGTCTCCCAAAATGTCCATGCTGCTAGGTGATGTTATGGTCATCAAGGGTGACGTCCTAGGCCTTCCAAGGCCAACGTTCCACTGAAAAGGGCACAAAACCCCTAGGTAAGGCTCTGCTGGGGTGCTTCTGTGGAACGTCCTCCTCTTCTCCAATGCAAACCCCTCTGTCTTGTCTCTACCACCTACTATGGTCTCAACATCCATCTGATGGGATCTTCAGCCTCGTGGAGGTCCGAACTAATCATCTCCCCATCCGTACCTGTCCAATGTGGTACCTGTCCGTCGGGCATGATCCTGCACATCAACAACTATGCCCTCCATGGGATCATAATTCATAGGGATCATAGCAATGTCAATCACATCTCATCATCAATATTTATTAAACATGTGCATAAAACCCCTTTTACCCTAGTCAATAGCTCAAAGAAATTATACAAATATGCAATACAAGTTTGGAGGTAGTGACAGGGTGTCTTATTGGGCTAGTGTCCACTGGAAAAGGAATGTTTCCAAAATGGGCCAAATCCAAGTCATGTAAATGGGTGAGGTGGATAAGGGATTTCCTAACAAGGGGTGCAGTCATAGCAGGGAAATGCAAAGCTTACCTGTGGGTGCCTTTGTAGAAGGCGAGCTGCAACCTGTCCTGGATGCAAATATTTCCAAGCCCATTCATGCCTTTTATTCTTTATCTTTTATTGCTTTTTTTTCAAGAAGCTAATCAGGGGACACTGCCCTAGCATGGTGACCATGAAATATCCCTGATCCCGCTGATCAAGATATTTTCTACTGATCTAATGTTCTGTCTTGTAGATCTGATACATTGGGGGTTTCTAGATACGTTTTAGTTGAGTGTTGGTGATTTTTAGGGTTATTGCACGTGCATGTTGGTTATTTCATGTGCATGTTGGTTATTGCATGTGCATGTTGCGTATTTATGGTTTAAATAGTATATAAGGATGCAGGCAGAAGTAAAGAACACCAAATGCCCAATAACATGTATTATGCGACTCAAGCAAGAAAATACAATAACACACTGGAAATATAGAGTTTAATCGTCATCTAGATCTCAAGGATTGTCACTAGAATACAATCAAATAGCATAAACGTACCTGTGATCAGAAGATGAACGTAGATCTGATGCATGCACAGATAGATCGACAGAATATGCATTGCAGGGGAAATATGGTAACTGCTACTAGCTGGAAAACTCATCCGAGAAGATAGAACGTCGAAATGCACTGGAAACTGCTCCAATAGAAGTGCCCTGGCCTCTAGACTGGAATGGGTGAGTGTTGGATGTCAGATTTGGCCTCTGAGGTACTGGATCTGGACCCCTAGGGGGTTTGCACACCTTCTGGGACACTGGATGCACCCCAAATGATTCCACCGATGGAATCTGTTGCTATAGGGCTCAAAAAGATTGTCTCACCAAATGCAGAATTGGGTCAGAAGGGTTTACCCAGATCTTCTCTAATGCATCCGCATGCAACCCCAAATGTACTGTCAAAAGAACTGCGCCCTAAATGGTTGGATGAGGCAATCTGCAAGATTCCACTGTCAAAATCTGATGATAAATGGCTCAATGGAAGCGCCCTAGCTGGATCTCAACTGGGTCAGAAGGAAACTACAATCTGAGCTTAGACCTCGTGCAGCTCCACAAACCCTCAATCTGACTAGCGCCCTCACTGGCTGAGCTGCGCACACTGTACTAGATACTCCTGAATAGCTCGGTGAAATACTTGGATGGTATCTCTAAAGAGATAGGGTGTGTCTCTCAACACCAAAACTGATCAATGGTGGTGGTTACCTCCAGAAATCCATAAAATAGTAAGGTCGACTCTCTTCCTCCTCTGGGAACTCTCAACATCAAATCATAACAATGCATAATGATTAATTAGGTGAAATTCCTTCCTCTATATCATTCCCAACCTAATTCACCATTGACCTCAATTAGGCTAGGCGCTTTTCCTCCTAAGTTGAATAATTAATTAATTAAGTTCCCCTTTAGCACCTTTTCATTCTAATTCTTCGTTGACTTAGGCTTAAGTGACTTTTCCTAAGTATTTTGGCTTAATTCATCATTTAGCCATCAATTCACCCTTATTTCTCCATCATGTTCCCTGTTTGTTATTGACTATAGTCTATGGGAACACATAGACTACTAATTCACTCCCTGTTGGCCTACTCTAGGGAATGGGACATCACAATCCTCCCTTCCCGTGATTGCTTGTCCTCAAGAGACATCAATCCTGGGTGTTGTAAGATATGATCTCCCTCCTATGTGGCATCCTCCACTGGAAGACCCCTCCATCTAACCAAGCACTCACTGATGATACTGCTCCTTAATCTCTACTCTCTCTACTCTAGTACCTCCTCTGGCATTAGCTCCAACTGACCCTCCTCATCCAAGGGTGACAACTCCTCTTAAATGCTAACCTGTTGTCCCATGGCCTTTTTAAGGCAAGAGACGTGAAAAACATTATGAATCTTACTACCTTCTGGTAGATCTAGCTCATGTGCCACCTAGCCTATCCTCCTGATGACTCTGTATGGACCATATAACTTCGGCTTCAACTTCTCTTCTCCACTCCTCTTCAAGGAGGACTATCTGTATGGTTGTAATCGCAGAAAAACCAAATCCCCTACCTCAAAACTACGCTCAACCCTGTGTCGGTCTGCATATATCTTCTGCTGGTTCTAAGATGACTGCAAGTTCTCTCTCACTGATTGAAGAATCCTTTGACTCTCCTCCACCCAATCCTTGGCCCCCGGGACCCTGTTGTCCCCAAACACAGTCTCCATAAAGGAGGGTGCATCGTATCCATACAATGCCCTGAACGGTGACACCCTGATAGACATATGGTAAGTTGTGTTGTAGCAATACTCACCCATATGTAACCATCTCACCCAAGTGCATTGCTTCCCTCCCACATAGTTCCTTAGATACCCCTCCACCCATTTGTTGACGATCTCTATCTACCCATATGTCTGTGGGTGGTAGTTGGTACTCGTGGCTAGCTCTGTGCCTGTCAACCTGAAAAGATCCTGCCAAAATGCGCTGATGAAGCGCCCATCTCTATCACTAACTATCTGCCTGGGTAATCCGTGCAACCAAAATACCTCCCTGAAGAACAACTATGCTACCTGTATGGCCTTGTAGTCTGTGGGTATGGCGAAGAAATGTGCAAATTTAGTAAGTTTGTCGATCGCCACAAATATACATTTCTTGCCCTCTACTCTAGGAAGGCCTGTAATGAAATCCATGGAAATTCTCTCCCATTTCTGCTCTGGAATGGGTAGACGTTGTAGTAGCCCTGTGGGGTGTGTCTACTCAGACTTGTTCTGCTGACAAGTCGTGCACTCTCGTATGTGTTTCAACACATCATCCTTGAGACCCTTCCATGAGAATCTCTCCTTGATCTTCCTATATGTTTTGAAGTACCCCTGATGCCCTGCTGTAGGCGAATCATGACACACCTTCAGAATTTTCCCCTTCAGGGTGGATTCTGGAACCAAGTAGGTATGGTCCTTGTAGAAAATGACATCATCAAGAACCCAATATATATCATCGATCACCTGTCCATCCATCACCTCACAAGAAAATTTGTTTTTGGAGTATTTCACCAACAAATGAGCTATCCAATCTGTACAAATGTCCATCATCGAACATCCTGCTGGCCTCCTGGACAAGATATCTGCCATGATATTCCTTTTCCCCTTGACATAATCACTGTCAAAGTCAAAGGCTTGGATCTTTGAGACCCAATTCTATTGCCTCTCATTGAGGTCTTTCTGATCAAGGAAATACTTGAGACTGTTATGATCAGTCTTCACTACAAATCTACTACCAACTAGATACTGCCTGAATTTGGTTAAGGCATGCATGATTGCTAGCATCTCCTTGTCGTAAATAGGATAGAGTCTCTCCGACTCGTTGAGATTTCTTCTCTCAAACACAATGGAGTGGCCCCCCTGCATCAAAATTTCTCCAATCCCCACCCTTGATGCGTCCCACTCTAAGATAAACAACTGCGAGAAGTCTGGAAGGGATAGAACAGGGCAAGTGCTCATAACCTCCTTCATTTTGTCAAATGTCTATTGTGACTCATCTATCCAATGTAAAGCACCCTTCTTGGTCAAGTCTGTGAGTGGTGCTCACAACAGTGAAAAACCCTTGACAAACCACCTGTAGTAACTGCATAACCCAAAGAATCCTTTTCTCTCTGTGAGGTTCTTGGGTGTCAGCCAATCCAAAATGGCCCTAATATTTTCCTGATGAACTTGTACTCCCTGCTCACTGATGATATGCCCCAAGTATAGCAGCTCTCTCAGGCCAAATTCACATTTGGATTCCTTGGCATATAGTGACTGTGTCTGCATAATATCCAAGACCTCCCTCAAATGTGTCAAATGCTCCACCCATGTCTTGTTGTAGATCAATATATCATCGAAGAAAACCAAAAGGTACTTCCTCAACTGTCCTCTGAAGATGTGGTTCATGCAATACTGGAAGGTGGTTGGTGCATTGGTCAACCCAAACGGCATGACCAAGAACTCAAAGTGTCTGAAATGGCATCAGAATGTTGTCTTCTCAATATCCTGCTCCCTGATGCTGATCTGATGGTATCCTGACCGTAGATCTATCTTCCTGAATAAGACTGCCCCATGTAACTCATCCAGCAGCTCATCTATGCGTGGAATAGGGTAATGATTCTTGATCGTTTTCTTGTTGAGCACTTTGTAATCGATTCACATCCGTAATGTGGCATCCTTCTTCAGTACCAGAACGACTAAAGATGCAAAAGGACTCATGTTGGGCCTGATGTGCTCCATAGCGAGCAATTCTTTTGATTACTTTCTCAATCTCATCTTTAAATTTCTCGGGGTGTCTATAGGGTGTTGTAATCACTAGTGTAGCCCCTACCTCTAACTCAATCATGTGCTCAAAACCCCTATCTGGAGGTCTCCCAGGTGGTATCGGTCCAAATACTGTCTCATACTGATCTAGAAGCTCCATGATCTGTGAATGGTATTGCTCCCTACCGTCTGAGTCATTTCACGTGGTGATCAAACACTCTGTTGCGTAAGCCACATCACCGTGACGAAATATCCTCTCCATCCTCTTTGTCAATACTAGACATGCCTCTCAACACAACTCTCGATCCACTGGCATCTCTAAAGCTCATGGTCAACGTCTGATAGTTGAAGCCAATCTCCCCCAATGAATACAAGCATTGTACCCCTAGCATGGAATCATTATCTGGTAGTTCAACTACATAGAATGTGTCTGTCAGGGTGTAGTTGCCTAGTTTGACCTCTAGGTCAGGGATCATGTCCAAGCAAGTCATCGTGTATCCATCTTCCACTGCTACATGGAATCCATCAAACTTCTCTGTGCGTAACCCCCTCCTGGATACTAAGGATGTATCTATGAAGTTGTGGGTGGCCCCACCATCAACTAACACTGTCATGTGTTGCCCCTGTATAAGGCCCTTGATATTGAGAGTGTTGTACCTGGGTACTCCTAAAAGGGTGGCTATGGTTCCCCCTTTCACCTCTCTACAAGGTTTTGCCTCCTCCTTGGGCTGTGTCCTTGCCGGTATCTGAGGTTTCTTTGGCTACTGCTCTGGCTCATGAATGGTATCAGTCTCTGAATCACTGTCTATCGGTGCCTCAATAACCTTATCCTCCTCCTCACTTCCTGATTCTACTTCAATGTAGTGGATTTGTCCCTTTTCCATGCATCTATGCCCCAGGACCCAAGGGTCTCTGCAGGAGAAGCAAAGCTTCTTCATCATCAACTCCCGTCACATATCATCATCCAACTTGGGCTTGCCCTTCCATTCCCTTTGAGGATTCTTCTGATCCTTGTCTCTCTGTGGTATAAAGGGATTGGTGAAAGGTTTAATTTTTGGCACTGAATCTGCCAAGTCTCTAGTGCGTCGGATGGCATCCTGCAAGGTATGCGGGCGGTAGGCCTTCACCCATCCTCTCAAGGGTTCTGTGAGCCCTTTTGTGAAAAGCATGGCCAATCGGGGCTCAAATATTTATGTCACTTCCACCCTCTGAAACTATGAGATGAATGCCTCTGTTGTGCCAGTTTGTCTCAACTGGGATAGATCTCTGAAATGAATCTTTGGATCCCTCCTATCAAATCTGTCCATGAGTCTCTTTGTGAACTCTCAGTAGGAGGTGATACGACTGTGGCCCAATGTCACCAATCCATTATACCACCACTCGTGTGCTTCACCCTCTAAGTGTAAGGTGGCAAAACTGACGGCCTTTGTCTTTGTCGTCTAGTTGAGCTTGTAGTAGGTGTCAAGCTTCTGTACCCAAGCTCTGGCGGTGCATTTGGCCAATCCGTCGAAAGAAGGTATAGTGAGTTTACCAACTTTTTGGATGACATCAATGTTATGCCCCTATTGCTACTGCGGATGCGGCCCTCCGCTCTATGGCTCTCTGAGGCGGTTCCTGAGTCTGATCCTGTTTCCTTCCTAATACACACTTGCTAACGTGAGCTAAGTCCGACTCACTTAGTGTGTCCTTGGAGGCACAATGCCTAGGTTCACAGTCCACACTGTCACCTTGACTGGAACCTCTTCCTTCTAGGCTTACTCCTAGGGAAGCCAAGGGGGGTAGACCCTAGTGACTAGATTGGATTTAACGTTTGTTGTTCTAGGAGTTGTTTTTAATTTTTTAAAGGCTAAAGGGGAAAAACTAGCCTAAGATGCTAAGGCAGCCAATGCAAAGTGCAAGTTATTCTAGATGACAATCAACCCTTTCCCTAAGTCAACTAAGACTAGTGCCTAAGGTTGGGCAATGGGGTCAACTAAGTTTGAGGGTGGTTAATTACAAAGTGTTTACAAGTGAAATAAGTTAAACTACCCACAACTTAAAGATTACAATTACTTACAAAAGAATCAAGATATTACAATGATTACACAAGATACAAGTAGATACAAAGATACAAGAAAATGAAAGTGATATTTACACATGAGCCAAGCATGCCCCAATAGCACTTACTCTATTGGACCACTTTTCAATGGCAACCATAAAAGCACTCAAGACTCAAGAAGGTGATGCCTCCCCAAGTGGGATACTCAACCCCTTCTTGAATCACACCACAAAAGCAATGAAGCAAGATATAACAATGTTTAATTCATATGCTCACATGAACATGAAAGACATAAACCATGTAGTTGCAATGAAGATAAAAAGCATGAAATTATTGTTAATGTGTGTTCCTAAGCATACTTCTGAGTCCCCCAACACAACATGGATGATCTATGCAACTAAATGGTTAAGGAGTTTCTTAAAATTTAAGTTAATTTTATTTTCTCTCCCCTTAAACTATGTTGGTGCTTTAAACTTCCTTCCCCCTTGGCCAAATGATTGTCAGATGCTCAAGATAGTAAGGCAACGAGGCCCACCCTAGCTTCCACGTTCAGCCCTGACAATAAGAGTACTTCCCAGAAAGGATCCCCTTAAGGATCACGGGACGGTCCCCCGCCACTTCCTTCCGTTGTTTTCCTCAAACCTATTTTAGATGGTGGAGATGGCTGAATAAAGCTACCTAAGTTGTCTAAAATGTTATTATGACCCTCRGGTGGGTCTTTAGGTGTGTTGGGTTGATTTTAGGAGTGTTTTAGATATCMAAAATTTTACTTTTTAGCCCAAAACCGAAATGAAAATGTTGTTATGAGTGTGCTTGCAAGATGTAACAATGATAACCATTAACACATCAAAACGTAAATGAAAAGCTGCAAGATACTTGTCATTCATTTACCACCATTCCACAAGTAAACTTGAAAGTAAAATGTGATGTTAAAGCAAGAACAGTTTGCTAGTTATAATAGAAAATTACTTGAAAATATGAAGCTATGAATGTGAATGTTTAGCCCATAAGATAATACGAATGAAAAGCTCATAAAGTAAAGACAATCACCATAGCATCTCATCCATCATTTAGATATCCAACTTGCAAAACGAAAAGGGCAAGAACAACTTGCCTTATGATAATGAGAAAGAAACTTTAAGATCTTAGATTACTCATCCACACATATGTTAACCATTGAGATGATAGATGCGCTTGAAAAATAAGAACTTGACAAAGCAATGAGTAAGATCCTAAACCATGATTAGATCACACATACTTAAAAATGTAAATAGGAAAATGACTTATGAAAATGATGAATTTTTGCACTTAAGAGAGATCTTAAACCATTAAACCATTTATCTTGATGAGCATAAGCATATATGAGAGATCAAATATTATATGTGATGACTACTCTAGAAGATTTAGACGATTATAACACATAGATCACCAACATAAATAATTTTCCTTTAAGCCTCACGATTTTGGGGATTACTCTCCCAAGGTGTAGGCAACTAACTTATCAAAATAAAATAAAAAACTTGGAAAAAAGAAAACCACTCACAATGGCCAAGGTGGAGGCAAGCCTACCATTTTTGGCCAAAGAGGGTTGTTAAACAAATAAACAAAATTATTATTATGAAAAGGCCACACTACCTTGTCTTGTAAACAAGAGGGGCCAACAACTAAATAAAAAATAAAAAATAACTTGCAAGAACAAACTAATCTAGCCCAATGATTTTGGGGATTACTTTCCCAAGGTGTAGGCAATATATGTTAGTTTATAATGATACAAAAAAATCAATGAAATAGAAGAATAAAACATGAATTTACAAAAGAAAAGGTAAGAAATTCGTTACCCAACCAAGGAAGGTTCTTGGGGAAGTCTTGAGGACAAATTTGGGCAGCGTTTTCCCTTGTTTCTGGTAAGAACCTGCAAAAACCAACAAGCAAAAGCTTGCTGGAAATGCTGCAAAACACACACAAATGTCAAGAAAATTTTCTGTTTTTACACAGAAAATTTTCACATGAAATCTCCAAGTGAAAGTAAGTATTTTTTACCTATCTAAGAGGGTTAGAAAACTGAAATATAAATGGAACATGTGCAGAAAATAAGAGATTAAGTAAGCTAGGAGTGTGAGAAGGTCTCGAGGGTATTCTCGTTCTTGATGCTATCCCAACAATCCCTTTGAAGCAACCTGCAAAAATCAAAGCAAGAAGTGAAGCATGGAAATAGATAACAAGCTTGAATAGACTAACAATATGAAATACTTCAAACCCTTAGCTATCCAACAAGTATAAACCAGCAAGAATACTCTTTGCTAATCTACTCTAGTAAAATACTTTACCAAAGATCTACTCACAACTACACAAAAAAACTTGAACAATACAAAGTCACCTCATGTGTAAGAAGGCAACCAGAATACTCTTGTTGTTTTCCAAATCCTCCAAAGATTTATTAATCAAATGTGAGAGTGTTGGAGAAATACTTGCTCCAAGACTCTCAAGAGCAATGAGTGAGATGACAAGATGGCAAGAGCAAGAGAGTGAGAGTGTGGTGAAATTTCATCATAATAACACTAGCTCAAAGAATGGTTGAGGAAAAAGGGTGAGGAAGGGTTGTATTTATACCTCAAGAGGCAAAGTGAAGGCACTTGGATGAACTCCAAGTGTCACATCATAAGCAAATGAGCAAATCTCTAAGAGAGGGGTGTCCAAGCTAGGGTTTTTGACTTGGATAGGTGAGGTGGAAGGTTGTGGTCCACACATTAGTGAGTTAATAGGCTAAAGAGGGTGCACTAGGTAAAATATAGGGGCCCACAATCAAGTTTTTCATGTTAGATAAGGTTTTGGGTTAAGGGGGGACGTCTTTCCCCCTTGGGGCGTGAGGTAGAGAGAGGGGCGTGAGGTTTGGGTGAGAGTTAGAGTGCTAGGGGTTATGGTTTTGGTGTGGTAAGGGTTTAAGAGGGGCGCACATCACATAGGAGGGGCCCACACCAAGTGTCAAGGCTCAAAACAAACGTTTGTGAAGAGGGAGGTCGTGAATCCCCCTAGGGCGTGAGTCAAGGAGTGAGGGGGTAAGGTTTAGGAGGTAAGTTAAGTTGTGAAGTTGTTAGGTTGGGTTGGGTAGGTTAGAAGGGTCTAAATTTCTCTTTTCCACCTTAACACTTACTCAATAACTCAAAAATTACAAAATTTTGACATTCTGGCAATGTCACCTTAGCAATTAAAATTGTTGTTTTGACTGACTCTGACTCTGAGTGGACAAAGGCATAGAAAAATTCTTCCAACTGAGATGAAACTTGGTCTATGGGTGTAGGGGGTGCCATTCCATTTCTTTTAAGCACAAATACCCCTATCAAAATCCCAAAGACCCAGTTTTTACATCATTTGCTCAAAAAACATTTAATTAAATAAATAATTAAAATTTAATTAATTAA
>JASDQU010190577.1:13262-25093 GCA_032191745.1 Picea mariana
CTGCTTGACCATTTCCTTGGGGATAGTAATTTGAATCATGTGACAAGATAATACCATATTTGAATAAAAAAGATGACATCTCAGCTGAACAAAAGGCCTTGGCATTATCTGTCACTATCTTTGATGGGACCCCAAATCTAGTTATAATCCTGTCTTCAAGGAAATCCATCACAACCTTATCAGTTGCTGACTTGGTAGGAATGGCTTCAACCCATTTTGTAAAGTAATCTGTTGCCATGATGACCCATGAATACCCATTACTTGAATTATCACTAAACTTTCCGATGAAGTCCAAACCCCACTGCTGAAAAGGTGCCTCAACTACGACTAGTTGCAACGGGAGTGCTGCTAACTTTTTCTTTCCTGTGAAAAGATGACATGGCTCACATTTCCGAAGAAACTGATGCACATCTGAAAAAAACGTGGGCCAATAATATCCTTCTCTAAGGATCTTGTGGGTAGTAGTCTTAGCAGCAAAATGTCCACCACAAAATCCCCCATGGAATTCATCCACTAGTTTCCTTGACTCAACGTCATCCACACATCTAAGGATAACCCCATCAGGATTTTTCCATCCTAACCCATCTCTAGTAAGAACATACTTAGCATCTTTTAACCTTAAGGCCCTTTTATTGTGTCCTACTAGATGGCTTGGACAAGTCAGATTCTTGAGATAAAAGATGATGTATGTGTACCATTCTACCTGTTCAAGCTTTAATAAGTTAGGAAGATATTCTTCATTATTAATCTGGAAAACCATACCCAAAGCTCTCTCATTACTTTCTGTTAACATTTTAGCCAAACCTTGGCCCTTAATCAACTTTGTAGGTCTAATTTCCAAATCATACTCCTGGATTTTAGCAATCCATCTACCCCTTGAGCCTAATCCTTCCACTTGTGATAAAACATCCTTGACCGCAGGACTAGGAACATAACCAATCACCTTGAAATATCCAATGAAGACTCTAAAATGTTTGAGAGATTTCACTAAGGCATAAGCTTGCTTCTCAAACATGGGATATTTAAGCTCTGAATTCTTCAAGGCCTGACTAAAATAAGCAATGGGTTGTTCATGGCCTTGATCATTTTTCTGAAGTAACACACCAACAATAGTGTCCTCAGAAGCAAAGGAGAAAATCTGAAAGTCCTTACTATAGTCTGGGATAATAAGGATGGGGGCTTCACATATGGAAGTCTTAATACATTCAAAATCCCGCTTACTTTCTTCCTTCCATTCAAATTTAACATCCTTCTTAAGCAGTTTATAAATAGGTTTCATAATCTCAGCATAGTTAGGAATGAACCTATGGACAAAATTGGTTTGTCCTAAGAAGGATTGGAGAGCTTTCTTTGTGGGAGGTATGGGTACCCTGCTGATAGCTTCTACTCTCTCTGGGTCTAACTTTACCCCTTCTTTTGAAATGATGTGACCCAATAGTTTTCCTTCAGTCACTCAAAAAACTGACTTAGCAGGATTTAGAGAAATTCCAAACTCTCTGCATCTGTCCAAAACTTGCCTAAGGTGGTTAATATGAGTTTTCCCATCCTTAGAAAATACTGTCAAGTCATCCTGATATATTCGATTAATTTTCCAATTAACCCCCTAAAGGCATAATCCATAGCCCTCTGAAAAGTATCTCCTGCATTTGATAAACCAAATGGCATCCTAAGATATTCAAAAGTTCCCCATGGAGTAGTAAAAGTTGTTTTATGCCTATCTTCAGCCTTAAGTCTGATCTGATTATATCCTAAAAATCCATCAAGCATGGAAATCATTCCTGATCCTGTTACTCTTTGAAGTAAAGTTTCCATCTTGGGAAGGGGGTAATGGTCCTTTGTGCAAGTAATTTTCAGATTCCTAAAGTCAATACATATCCTGATATTTCCATTCTTCTTCCTAGCAAAAACCAAATTTGAGCACCATGAAGAATGTCTAGTTGGGGCAATGATTCAAGCCTCTAACATTTTCTGTAACTCCTGTTGGACCAAAGGAGCTAACTTGGGGTTCATTTGCCTCATTTTCTGTCTAAAGGGTTTGGTTTCTTCCTTAAGAGGAATCACATGCTGAATCACATCCTCCCTATAGATCTTGAGCTCATCATAACTGAAAGCCAAAACATCCCTATATTCTTTCAATAATTTAACAATTTCAATCCTTTCTTCTATAGGAGTAGTCTTGCCTATCTTTACCATCCTAGGCTCTTCAATAGTTCCAATGTTAACTTCTAGGTGGTCACATAATTTTTTCTTTGAATCTTCCCTTTGTTTGTGACCATCTAGTTTATCAAAGTCTCTTTCTAAGGACACAACTCGCCTAGGGGGTGTTTTCATATCCTCAACATTTCCAGTATAATTACACCCTTCTTTTATTGTGTTGATGCCAAAATCAGAAAATTCATGCATGTGAGTCAAAAACTTTATAACCTATCTGTCATCATCAAAAACCTGCCAATGGTTCATGTTATCYGGAACTGAGGGTCTGAAAATTACTTCTACTGAAATATTCTCATCAATCAAACTATCWGGAARCTRAAGTGTTGAAGYTGCYACTGCCAAYTCATCTRCCTTTSAATTCTRTTCTCTAGGAATAGCAAYAAGGTTTAAAGMATCAAGGTCATTAATCATGTCCCAAATTGCATTCCTATAACCTCTTAATCTTTCAGACTTGCAAGCAAATTTATTCTTTAGTTGTTGGATCACCAAGTCTGAATCCCCCTTGATACTTAGACATTTGACACCCCTATCTTTGCAAAGTTCCAAACCAAGGAGCAAGGCCTCATACTCAACCACATTATTAGTTGCATCAAACTCCAATCTATAAGAAAACTTAGATACTTTACCATTTGGAGCTTGAAGCACAATTCCAACACCTTTTCCCAATCTAGAAAAAGCACCATCAAAATGCATGTACATACTTTATCTAACTCATTATCTTGGACTTTGTCTTCTAGGGGCACAATTGAGTTAGACAAAATGACATAGTTACCAAGACCCTCTTCATCATATGTTAATTCATCTATGGGGCTCTTGGGGTTCTCCACATGACCCTTCCTATACACTTCCCTATCCAACTTGAAGGTGCCTCCATCTGAAGTGGGGAGGGTGGCATAAGATAAATCCATTTGTATACTACCACCCAAATATGTAGCTGCCTTTCTATTCAACAACATTCCCCATAGATCAGGAACTTCAATCACCATAATATCCATTTCAATCATAATGTCTGGAAAGGCCTTTAAGTATACTTGCAAACCCTTAATCAATCCAAATACTTCAATGGTTTGACTATCCAATGCACAAATGTTATGATAAGGTCTAGAGATCCTCAAGTTCAATTGTTCCATTACTTTCTTAGTCATAACATTAGAGCCTGCTCCCGAATCTAACATGCAGTTGTGTAACACTTTATCATTCACTAGTAGAGACAGGTAGAAAGACAAGTTCTTTTCATTAGTTCTATCCCAATTCTGCAAAATTACTGGTGCATCCTGGTAGGCCATGGCTGGTTGTTTCGGTATAACACTTTTAGGAGGTTCATTCATGGCTTTAAGTAGCTTTTCCCTTTGAGAAGGGATCTTCATAATTTCTGATACTGGTACCAAAATCTTTGCATTGTTCAACTAACCCCCTAAGTCAATATTCAAATCCACATTAATAGGTTCACTAGACTTAGGAAAACTTGGAGATACCTTGGGAATACTAGCTTGACCTTTATCATTTCCTTTATTTCCATTCCTTTGGTATGTAATGCCTTTATACTTAGCCATCTCTGCAATTTGTTGGGGTGTGGGCTTGGGCCCATACTTTTCTGTTGCTCTATCAACATTACCACTCATGAAGTTTCCATTACTTCCATGATCATTAAAATTCATCCAATCATACATCCCCCCATAATAGTTTCTGCCACACATATTTATCTGTTCATTTCCATAGTCATCATAACAATCTTCAAGAAAAACTGGACAAGTAGCTTCCTCATGAAATTCACCACAAGGCCTACAATAAGGTATAGATTGATGCTCTACCAAGTCGGTGGATTCAAAAGGATTAGGTGGCCTTTGATCATTTTGGGGAGGTCTTCTTGGCCACTTATCATTTGGCCTATGTGGGGGCCTATTAGCTTGGCTCCTTTCCATGGCTATCAATCGATTTTGCATGGCATTCATCTGATTAGCATGTTCCTTTGCTTGATTAGCATGATTAATTTCCATTTGCTTGATTAATTGAGTCAACTCCTTAATCCCATCACTTGATGATTCTAGACCCCTTGGTTCTTTCTTCTTCTCATCATTAACCTTTGAATAAGAACCCCTTGTAAAACCAGGAATATTAGACTTCCTAGCCTCAAGCAAATTCTGTTCAACCCTTATAGCTATGTTTTGTGCTGCTTCTAAAGTTTGAGGATATTTATCTCTAAGGGCATACCTCATTTCACCTTCAAATGCCTCAATATAATAAATCAAAATGGCTGCATCAGAAGGCTTAATATATCTATGAAGGCTTTTCACCAAGTTATTAAACTTAGTGTTAAATTCAACCACCGTTTCATTTTCTTTTTTCTGACTAGTGGTAAGGGCAGCAAGTTGAAATCTATGTTCTTTTTTATCACCCCATCTCTTCCTAAACTCATTCAATATTTCATCAAGGGTGCTAAACTTAGCTTCTGGAAAATCAGTGAACCATTCAGCAGCATCACCTTCAAGTGAATATACAAACAAAGTCATCTTTACATCTTCATGATCATGACCCCCACAATATTTTTGCACACACATCTGAAAGTTGAGAATGTGGGACTTGGCACTTATAGCATTGTTCCCCTGAAAGGTAGGAAACTTATCAATAGCCTTCTCCGGAACTGCATGAGGGGAACCTTGGATTGCTGCAAAGTTCAAAGGCCTCAAAAAGATACTCATGGTTAAGTTAGGATTAGTAATGGGATTATTAACAGTTGGTTGATTATTGTTTTGGAACAAGTATTGGATATTAGTGAGTGCCTCTTCCCCAAGGTTATCAAGTAGTAGCCTTCTAGGAGCAAGGTGATTTAGCCTTCTCCTATAAACCTTTTCAGGTTCGGTAAAAGAATAAATCGATCCTTGTGCAGTGCTCCTAGTAGTATACTTCCTGACATATTTTTTTAATGGAGTTGCCACTTGGAGAGGAAACACACAAATCAACCAATAAAAGTTCAAAGAATTTTAAGGGACTAAAGTTTTTATTAATTAGTTCTTAAAGAATTAAGTTAAGTCGTTTTGACCAAGGATAAATGACTTATCCCCGGCAATGGCACCAAAGATGTTGCTGTCCTAATACACACTTGCTAACGTGAGCTAAGCCCGGCTCACTTAGTGTGTCCTTGGAGGCACAATGCCTAGGTTCACAGTCCACACTGTCACCTTGATTGGAACCTCTTCCTTCTAGGCTTACTCCTAGGGAAGCCAAGGGGGGTAGACCCTAGTTATTAGATTGGATTTAACGTTTGTTTTTCTAGGAGTTGTTTTTAATTTGTTAAAGGCTAAAGGGGGAAAACTAGCCTAAGATGCTAAGGCAGCCAATGCAAAGTGCAAGTTATTCTAGATGACAATCAACCCTTTCCCTAAGTCAACTAAGACTAGTGCCTAAGGTCGGGCAATGGGGTCAACTAAGTTTGAGGGTGGTTAATTACAAAGTGTTTACAAGTGAAATAAGTTAAACTACCCACAACTTAAGTATTACAATTACTTACAAAAGAATCAAGATATTACAATGATTACACAAGATACAAGTAGATACAAAGATACAAGAAAGTGAAAGTGATATTTACACATGAGCCAAGCATGTCCCAATAGCACTTACTCTATTGGACCGCTTTTCAATGGAAACCATAAAAGCACTCAAGACTCAAGAAGGTGATGCCTCCCCAAGTGGGGTACTCAACCCCTTCTTGAATCACACCACAAAAGCAATGAAGCAAGATATAACAATGTTTAATTCATATGCTCACATGAACATGAAAGACATAAACCATGTAGTTACAATGAAGATAAAAAGCATGAAATTATTATCAATGTGTGTTCCTAATCATACTTCTAAGTCCCCCAACACAACATGGATGATCTACGCAACTAAATGGTTAAGGAGTTTCTTAAAATTTAAGTTAATTTTATTTTCCCTCCCCCTAAACTATGTTGGTGCTTTGAACTTCCTTCTCCCTTGGCCAAATGACTGTCGGATGCTCAAGATAGTAAGGCAACAAGGCCCACCCTAGCTTCCACGGTCAACCCTGATAGTAAGAGTACTTCCCGGAAAGGATCCCCTTAAGGATCACGGGACGGTCCCCCGCCACTTCCTTCCGTTGTTTTCCTCAAACTCGTTTTAGATGGTGGAGATGACTGAATAAAGGTACCTAATTTGTATAAAATGTTATTATGACCCTCGGGTGGGTCTTTAGGTGTGTTGGGTTGATTTAAGGAGTGTTTTAGGTATCCAAAATTTTACTTTTTAGCCCAAAACCGAAATGAAAATGTTGTTATGAGTGTGCTTGCAAGATGTAACAATGATAACCATTAACACATCAAAATGTAAATGAAAAGCTGCAAGATACTTGTCATTCATTTACCACCATTCCACATGTAAACTTGAAAGTAAAATGTGATGTTAAAGCAAGAACAACTTGCTAGTTATAACAGAAAATTACTTGAAAATATGAAGCTATGAATGTGAATGTTTAGCCCATAAGATAATACGAATGAAAAGCTCATAAAGTAAAGACAATCACCATAGCATCTCATCCATCATTTAGATATCCAACTTGCAAAAGGAAAAGGGCAAGAACAACTTGCCTTATGATAATGAGAAAGAAACTATAAGATCTTAGATTACTCATCCACACATATGTTAACCATTGAGATGATAGATGCGCTTGAAAAATAAAAACTTGAAAAAGCAATGAGTAAAATCCTAAACCATGATTAGATCACACATACTTAAAAATGTAAATAGAAAAATGACTTATGAAAATGATGAATTTTTGCACTTAAGAGAGATCTTAAACCATTAAACCATTTATCTTGATGAGCATAAGCATATGTGAGCGATCAAATATTATATGTGATGACTACTCTAGAAGATTTAGACGATTATAACACATAGATCACCAACATAAATAATTTTCCTTTAAGCCTCACGATTTTGGGGATTACTCTCCCAAGGTGTAGGCAACTAACTTATCAAAAGAAAAATAAAAACTTGGAAAAAAGAAAACCACTCACAATGGTCAAGGTGGAGGCAAGCCTACCATTTTTGGCCAAAGAGGGTTGTTAAACAAATAAAAAAAATTATTATTATGAAAAGGCCACACTACCTTGTCTTGTAAATAAGAGGGGCCAACAACTAAATAAAAAATAAAAAATAACTTGCAAGAACAAACTAATCTAGCCCAACGATTTTGGGGATTACTCTCCCAAGGTGTAGGCAATATATGTTAGTTTATAATGATACAAAAAAATCAATGAAATAGAAGAAGAAAACATGAATTTACAGAAGGAAAAGTAAGAAATTCGTTACCCAACCAAGGAAGGTTCTTGGGGAAGTCTTGAGGACGAATTTGGGCAGCGTTTCCCCTTGTTTCTGGTAAGAACCTGCAAAAGCCAGCAAGCAAAAGCTTGCTAGAATTGCTGCAAAACACACACAAATGTCAAAAAAAAATTATGTTTTTACACATAAAATTTTCACATGAAATCTCCAAGTGAAAGCAAATATTTTTTACCTATCTAAGAGGGTTAGAAAACTGAAATATAAATGGAATGTGTGCATAAAATAAGAGATTAAGTAAGCTAGGAGTGTGAGAAGGTCTTGAGGGTAGGCTCGTTCTTGATGGTATCCCAACAATCCCTTTGAAGCAACCTGCAAAACTCAAAGCAAGAAGTGAAGCATGGAAATAGATAACAAGCATGAATAGACTAACAATATGAAATACTTCAAACCCTTAGCTATCCAACAAGTATAATCCAGCAAGAATACTCTTTGCTAATCTACTCTAGTAAAATACTTTACCAAAGATCTACTCACAACTACACAAAAAAACTTGAACAATACAAAGTCACCTCATGTGCAAGAAGGAAACCAGAATACTCTTGGTGTTTTCAAAATCCTCCAAAGCTTTATTAATCAAATATGAGAGTGTTGGAGAAATACTTGCTCCAAGACTCTCAAGAGCAATGAGTGAGATGGCAAGATGGCAAGAGCAAGAGAGTGAGAGTGTGGTGACATTTCAGCAAAATAACACTAGCTCAAAGAATGGTTGAGGAAAAAGGGTGAGGAAGGGTTGTATTTATACCTCAAGAGGCAAAGTGAAGGCACTTGGATGAACTCCAAGTGTCACATCATAAGCAAATGAGCAAATCTCTAAGAGAGGGGCGCCCAAGCTAGGGTTTTTGACTTGGATAGGTGAGGTGGAAGGTTGTGGTCCACACATTAGTGAGTTACTAGGATAAATAGGGCACACTAGGTAAAAGATAGGGGCCCACAATCAAGTTTTTCATGTTATCTAAGGTTTTGGGTTAAGGGGGGACGTCTTTCCCCCTTGGGGCGTGAGGTAGAGAGAGGGTCGTGAGGTTTGGGTGAGAGTTAGAGTGCTAGGGGTTAGGGTTTTGGTGTGGTAAGGGCTTAGGAGGGGTGCACCTCACAAAGGAGGGACACACACCAAGTGTCAAGACTCAAAAAAAATGTTTGTGAAGAGGGGGGCGTGAATCCCCCTAGGGCGTGAGTCAAGGAGTGAGGGGGTAAGGTTTAGGAGGTAAGTTAAGTTGTGAAATTGTTAGGTTGGGTTGGGTAGGTTAGGAGAGTCTAACTTGCTCTTTTCCACCTTAACACTTACTCAATAACTCAAAAATTACAAAAATTTGACATTCTGGCAATGTCACCTTAGCAATTAAAATTGTTGTTTTGACTGACTCTGACTCTGAGTGGACAAAGGCATAGAAAAATTCATCCGACTGAGATGAAACTTGGTATATGGGTGTAGGGGGTGCCATTCCATTTATTTTGAGCACAAATACCCCTATCAAAAGCCCAAAGACCCAATTTTTACATCATTTGCTCAAAAAACATTTAATTAATTAAATAATTAAAATTTAATTAATTAAAAAAAAACCTATCTAGACTCGATGAAATTCCACGAAACTTTATACACTGTATGACATGGTCATTTACATCCAATAGCTACCAAAGGATGAGATAATTAGAACGTCATTCACCACTTTGGAGGAATTATTGCATGTGTAAGGGAAAAACTCATGGGAAATCAACCAGGCTGAAAAGCCCAGTTGACAACCTGAGGATAAAAAACCCTCGGTGAAAAGAACTCTCCCAATGAAAACATCCCAAGGTACCTGACCTAACTATGATCCATGCAGACTTATTACATTACTAACCCACGCAGGGGTGCGGAAATTTCGATTACAAAATTTTGTGTTGGAGCATCAAATGCCCAAGTAGAACCAATACTGTCTTCAACATATTTGCATCCGGTGATGCATCCTTCATGGCACATGAGTTGACCCCCTAGCTGAATAGGTGGTCAACAGAGCCCACAATACTCGAGTAGGGTCATACTCTGACGGAAGTCATGGCCCAATGTTGCATACTCTCTCTGATACTCTGCAATGTCCTCTGCATGAGTGGGCAGTCTCTATGTTCTCGGTGTCTGTGCTGCTACCTGGGGTGCCCTCTGGAAAGTGGGAAACAACGAACGTGGAATCCTACTCATAGGGGTGTATGTGCGAGTGGGTGACTGGGGTCTACTACCTGCTCCTGAGTTCCCTTGTGCTGCATGTGGAGCTTGTGTGCCCTGGATGTTTTCCATAGCCAATCTATCAGCTACCTGAGCCAAGGACTGTGACATGGTCCACTGACTAGCTAACATATCACTGATAACTTGCATGAAGGCTACATCTAGATCCATGGAGGCCTTACCACTGCCCTCTGGTTGCTCATATCTGTCACCTAGCCTCCTCTCTGCTTCGCGCTCAACCTCACGCTTTGCTCTTCTCTCTGCTTCTTTGTGTGCCTCTTCCTCTTCCTCTGAATTGGGAGGGAAAGGAGGAAAGTTAGGCCTCGACCTTTTTTTCTTGCATCTGTTGTAAGTGACATATTCGTCACCTACATGCTCACGACCATCTAGTTCTTCTGTTGTACTCATTGTCTTTAGTCACGGGCTGGCAGGACTAAAGCTCTGATACCACTGAAACATCCCTGATCCCGCCGATCAAGATATTTTCTACTGATCTAATGTTCTGTCTTGCAGATCTGATACACTGGGAGTTTCTGGATGTGTTTCAGTTGTGTGTTGGAGATCTTTAGGGTTATTACATGTGTATGTTGGTTATTTCATGTGCATGTTTGTTATTGCAAGTGCATGTTGTGTATTTATGGTTTAAACAGTATATAAGGATGCATGCAGAAGTAAAGAACACCAAATGCCGAATAACATGTATTATGTGACTCAAGCATGAAAATACAATAAAACACTGGAAATATAGAGTTTAATTGTCAGCTAGATCTCAAGGATCATCACTGGAATACAATCAAATAGCATAAAAATACCCATGATCAGAAGATGAACGCAAATCTAATGCATGCACAGATAGATCGATAGAAATATGAGTTGTTGGGGAAATACGGTAACTGCTACCAGCTGGAAAACTCGTCCAGGAAGATAGGCTGTCGGAATGCACTGGAAACTGCTCCAATAGAGGTGCCCTAGCCTCTAGATTGGAATGGGTGAGTGTCAGATGTCATATCTGGCCTCTGAGGTACTGGATGTGCCCCAAATGATTCCACCAACGGAATTTGCTACTATAGGGCTCAAAACGATCGTCTCGCCAAATGCGGAACTGGGTCGGAAGGGTTTACCTGGATCTGCTCTGATGCATCCGCATGCAACCCCAAATGTACTGCCAGAAGAACTATGCCCTAAATGGCTGGATGAGGTGATCTACAAGATTCCACCATCAGAATTTGATGATAAATGGCTCAATGGAAGCACCTTGGCTGGATCTCAACTAGATCGAAAGGAAAATGCAATCTGAGATTAGACCTCATGCAGCTCCACAAACCCTCAATCTGACTTGCGCCCTCATTGGTTGAGCTACGCACACTGTACTAGATACTCCTGAATAGCTTGGTGAAATACCTGGATGGTATCTCCGAAGGGCTAGGGTGTGTCTTTCAACACCGAAACCGATCAATGGTGGTGGTTTCCTCCAAAAATCCGTAAAACAGTAAGGTCAACTCTCTTTCTCCTCTGGGAACTCTCAACATCAAATCATAACAATGCATAATGAGGAATTAGGTCAAATTCCTTCCTTTATATCATTCCCAACCTAATTCACCATTGACCTCACTTAAGCTAGGCGCTTTTCCTCCTAAGGTGAATAATTAATTAATTAAGTCCCCCTTTAGCACCTTTTCATTCTAATTCTTCGTTGACTTAGGCTTAAGTGACTTTTCCTAAGTATTTTGGCTTAATTCATCGTTTAGCCATCAATTCACCCTTATTTCTCCATCTTGTTCCCAGTCTGCCCCTGACTATAGTCTACAGGAACACATAGACTACTAAGTCACTTCCTGCTGGCCTACTCTAGGGAATGGGACATCATAGACCAGTGGTGGCAATGTTACCCACAAGCACTTTCATGAAAATGAGAAGGCTAGCTCATGATGAGACCCCCTTTCTCTTGTCCATGCAACCAAGAGGCACTACCCTGAAGTGGTAACCAAGTGCTAGTAGTGTCATACCTAGGCGACCATGGACCTAATAGGCTGGCTCGTGATGAGACCCCCCATCCTTTGAC
>JASDQU010190579.1:12202-25846 GCA_032191745.1 Picea mariana
TCGACCTGGGCGTATGCAGTTAAAGCTGTAGAAGTCAACCATGTTGGGGGTTCACTCTTGTATTCTGTCGTCCTCCGCCTGAGTTCGCTGGGATCTGGGGCGCCTGAACCATTTTCCTTTATGTCTGCATCTGCATACCCTCACACACCTCTGGAATAAGGAATCTATGAATCTAACTGCACTGGAGTTCACTTGTTATTCCCGATTCCTGTGAATTCTGTCTCGCCTCTGCATTTTGACCTATACATACCCACGCATACCCGAGAATTCAACCAATGGGAGGGAAAACCGACCTGTGTGTCCCGTGAACCCATATTTATCCACACTGCAAATCCGAGTTCGTGCCTTAACCATTTGGGTTGTTGTCCTGTGTATTGCATGATCCATGTTGCATCTTAGTGGGACTGTTGTTGTTTTTGGATGTCCATGCCCAAATTTCCCTGTAGCTGCTGTCGCCCGTGAGTTAACCGAATGTTGTTGATGTGCTATTATCCTTACCTTATAGGAATTGAGTAGTAACTGGATGAAGAAGCAGGTTGCTAGGCCCTTGGTGGAAGAGCCCTTGGTGGAAGAGTCAGGTTGTTAGACTTGTGAGCATCTCTCTCCAGGTGAGAGAGTTTGTTGGGAAGTGGTTTTCTCCTAGAGAGAGACCAACACCAGCTATGGATCTCTGAGAATTCCTGATCCAGCCTATTGCCGAGACCCTGAGAGGGAGGTGAAGCAGTCGATGGAATGTGTGACATTGAAGGTGTATACTCCCGGGTGGAACATGCATGTGGGGAATGAGAGTCCATGAGTAGTGGGCGTAAGAAGGCTCCTAGAAAGAATCCTTTCGGTTTCACTGTGCAGTTTTCCTGTAACCTCATCTTAGTCTAGGATTCCCTTGACTTGGGTGGAGCTGTCCCAACTCGAGGGTGACCCACTGCTGAGCGTGATGAGCAGCGTGGTATAAGGTTGGGAGGTTCGTGGAAGGTCTGCACGTAGTTGGTGGTGTTACTCTAGTTGAAAAGATAAGTATCATTACTGTTCTTAATTTATATGTTATGCATGTTTGTAATACTTGTATGTTATCATGTATTCCATTTCATGTATGAATTACTCTCTATTACCTTTGAATCTCTATGGTAGCAGTAAATTTGTGTTATATGTTTTATTTCGATTAAAATGCATGTTAGATATATCTATGTGTGTATTTATTTTCGTGTGGTAGCATTTCCCGTCCTGTTGGTGGCCGGGGATGTTACAAATTGGTATCAGAGCCATGGTTACAACACTGAGCCTGAGTGGGATGGATAAGTGGTCATTGGACCAGAGGTTTTAGGTGGGAATTTTTTCTAGAAGGACTAATTTCAGACCTCAGAACCTTCCTGAGTGCCAAGAAGTTACCTTGGCCGTGTTACAAAGCTCGGGAGGAGTATCGGTATCATAAAACCACGACAAAAGTGGTATTGGGCCACAGAGTAATGTGGGTTGTAGGATCTGTTCGGAAGGAAGGGATAACCTTTTACAACCGTCATATCTGGAGAAGGTGCAGGATGGTTATCCTGGAAGCCTATCGGAGTTCGACAATCGGGAGAAACGGGGTGCGCCGAGGCACAAATTCCGAAGTCCAAAGCTCCAAAGTCCCAGAAGATATCTACACCGTAGATATGAGGGTAGAAGCTTGACCATTAGATCTTGGAGAAGTTGCACATGTGTTATTCACGAGAATCCTTCAGAGTTCGCAGATCGAAAGATTTAAAGTGAAGAGAAGTGAAAACCTCTGAAGCAAGAAATCGTGAAGTGGATCTCGACCATTGGTTGCGGGAGAGATAAGGACTGTTGATTGTCTAGGGAGAGTTCAGAACTGCGAAAATCGGGAGAAGGGGAATGTGCCGACGCACAAACTTTCGAAGCCCGAAGTTTTGAAGTGAAAGGGTAGACGTGGTGGGGCTGGATGACGTCGCCTGGGGTGTCGTGGACCTTCCTAGGCATATGATGTGCCATCACTTTAGTTGGTGACAACTGTACTATGTGGGCATGGAGGATAGAGAAGCTGGAAGTTCAGAAGTCGTGAGATTGGAAGGAAGCAAGAGTGAAAGCTTCCAGAACTCGAAGTTCCAAAGCTCCGAAGTCCCGAAGCTTCAATGATAGAAGTTCCACAGCGAGTGTCAGCCATTGGATGTTGGGTAGACGTGGACTGTTGATCCACCCTACTTCGCGATTTCGTTAATTTGAAACTCCGAGAGTCTGTTGGGATGTATTATGAAGACTTCAGAACCCAAAGTCCTAATTAAGAACTTATCGATCTAGCGCTTGGTCACAACCTATGGTTGCAAGGGTTGGGGCTAAGAGAAAAGGGTTGAGGCCTGCAATTGTTATAGAGCCGAGCAGAGCTCGAAAAATTCATGAAATCTAAAAGTTTCTTAAAGCATATTCGGCTTATGAATTCTATGGGATTTGTTAAGGAATGATGGCCTGACAAATTGTGGTTGACTGCATGTTGTGTTTGCAAAGTTAACTGAGTGTTAGGACCGAAGCGAATTGACACTGAGTGCAGAGGAATGGAAGAGGCATAGACTACTTCCAATACAGAGAATGAAGTAAAAGGGATGGACGTCCACTTGGGAGTTGATGGATCGAACTCCAATGGACACAAAGAAGAGATGGATAAGGAAGGGCATATGATGAAAATCATTGAACAATTGCAGAAAGATGCCCAGGATCACTGAGCAGATAAAAGAAAGATCCTGAAAGCCAAGGATCGACAGGGAGAATTCAACTTAAATTTGATGAAGAGTTTGGAGAGAATAGAAAAGAAGTTGGATAAGGAGAGTGATTCAAGAAAAACAGGGAGTCGTGGACCCCCTGAGAAGAAAATAAGATCAAGAAGCGTTAGCAGGCATCATTGTCACTCCCTGAAACATTCCAATAAGGAGGCACGTAGTAGTTCAAGCCCATCTCCTACCAGAAAACATAGGATATCTGGGGGGATGAACTAAAGGGAGAAATGAAGAAGATTAAGCCTCCTATGTTTGATGGAGAACATAAGAAGGAGGAAGATGTTGAGACATGGTTGCTTGGTATGAGGAAATATTTCCAACTGAAAAATTATTCCTCTCATGGAAAAGGAAGAATTGCAATGTATTAATTGAAAGGAAAAGCATCCATGTGGTGGGATCAACTGGTGCAGGTGAAACACATTAAAGATAAGGATATTACCTGGAAATAATTAAAGAGGTATTTCGAAATGAAATACTTGACTAAAATATATTATGACCGAAAGATGAAAGAGTTCTTTGAACTCAAGCTAGGCAACATGACCATTGATGAATACGAACGAAGTTTCTTGGAGTTGTTGAAATATGTTCCCTTCATCAAGGATGAGCCTGTCAAGATTCAAAGGCATCTGAGTGGACTGCCACCTTCCATCGATGACAAGATTCAGTATGATGACCCAAAAACTATGGAAGAAATGATAAGAAGAGAGAAATGCTTATGTGAGCAACAAAGATGAAATCCCACTTTTCGGAAGGCTTGGGATGACCAAAAAAAGTTCAAGAAGGAGTAGAGGCAGAAGGGAAAGAAACCTCCCTTTTTCAGAAATAGTCCTAAAGGACAACCATAATTTAGAGAGTCGAGAACGACTGATGTAGGGGGACAAAGGCCGAGGCAGATGCTCATTCAGTGTTGGGGATGTCAAGGAAACCACAAGTATAGAGATTGTCCCAACAAAAATGGAAAAGTGAGAGATGTCCGTAATGTTCAGCAAGCTGAAACAGTGGAGGACAGGGGCAGTAGAATAAAAAGAAGCCATGCATCCCTAGACAAAAAGTAAGCATAATATCAGTCGCACATGATTGAAGTTGAAGGTATGATCAATAACCATACCCTTACTATTTTAATTGATTCAGGGGCTAGCCATAGTTATATAGATCCTAGAGTGGTGGAAATTTTTCAATTGCCAAGAAGCAAGCATGAGAAATCTTGGCTGGTGCAGTTGGCTACAAGAACCAAGAGAAAGGTTACAAAATTGGTTAAGTGTTGTCCAGTGGGCATGAATGGACTGAGCACAAGGGATGAATTGAACATTCTTCCTTTAGGTTCCTATGATTTCCTAATTGGTATGGACTGGTTGGACCAACACCACACCATCTTAGATTGTTGTAACAAGGCATTCACTTGCCTAGATGAAGAAGGAAATATGAGGAAAGTCCAAGGAATTCCTAGAGCAGTTGTTGTCAGAGAAATCTCAACAATGCAGTTGAACAAGTTCTACAGGAAAGGTTGTTAGTTATTTGCAGCCCATGTGGAGGCAACACCTAAGGATAAGGTGTCAAATATTGAAGATCATGCAATACTAAAAGATTTTGAAGATGTATTCCAAGAGGTACCCAGACTACCCTCGAAGAGAGATATTGACTTCTCTGTAAACTTAATGCCTGGAGCATCTCCAGTTTCGAAAGCTCCTTACATAATGCGTATGCTAGAGCTAAAAGAACTACAATTGCATCTTGAAGAGATTCTGAAGAAGGGGTATATACACCCAAGTGTGTCACCTTGGGGAGCCCCGATCCTATTCGTGAAGAAGAAGGATGTGACATTGAGACTGTGCATCAATTTCAGATAGTTAAACAAAGTGACTGTTAAGAACAAGCACCCTCTGCCGTGGATTGATGATCTCTTTGACCAGTTGAAGGATGCTAAGATATTTTCGAAAATAGATCTTAGATCAGGATATCACCAGGTAAGAATAAAGGATGAAGACATCAGTAAGACTACCTTCAAAACAAGGTATGGTCACTATGAATTCATAGTGGTGCCATTTGGGTTGTCAAATGAACCCACTGTTTTTATGTGTTTAATGAATGGTGTATTCAGGGACTATCTGGACAAGTTTGTCATAGTCTTTTTGGATGACATCCTGGTGTATTCTAAGTCAAAGGAAGAGCATGAACATCATCTGATGATGGTGTTGCAGGTGTTAAGAGATAACCAACTTTATGCCAAATTGAGCAAGTGCTCATTTTATCAAAAGCAGATTTGGGGCATATAATTTCAAAAGATGGGATAGCTGTGGATCCCGAGAAGATAGACGCCATTAGAGAATGGACAGCGCTGAATAATGTAACAAAAGTCAGATCCTTTATGGGTCTAGCCAGCTATTACAAAAGGTTCATTGGAGGGTTCTCAAGGATAGCTCACCCTATCACTTCCTTGCAAAGGAAGGAGAATAAATTTCAATGGAAAGAAGAGTGTGAGAGAAGCTTCCAACAATTGAAGCAATTTTTAACCAGTGCTCCAATTCTGAGGATTGCAGATCCGAATGAGGATTTTGTGGTTTGCATAGATGCATGCAAGAAGGATTGGGAGGAGTCCTAAGCCATAATGGATTTTTAATATGTTATGAGTCCAGGAAATTGAAAGAGCATGAAAATAACTAAGCCACTCATGATTTGGAGTTGGAAGCTATCGTTCACGCTCTGAAGAATGTAGGCATTACCTCATGGGAAGGAGATTCAAATTGACATACCATAATGGTCTGAAGTATTTTTTTGATCAGCCAACTTTGAATGCTAGGAAGAGTAGGTGGTTGGAGTTTCTTTGTGAATATGACTTTGATATCAAGCATATCAGAGGAAAAGAGAACAAAGTGGCTGATGCACTCAACAAGAGAGTGCACAAATTGCATGCTACAACCATTAGTATGTACCACACTGATATTAAAAGCAAAATTTCAGAAGCTGCAAATGTAGATTTGCAGCACAGGGATCTGGTAGCAAAGCTACAAAAAGGTAAGATGCACATAAAGTGGAGAATTATAAATTGGAAACTGGCGGAACACCTATGTACAAGAACAAAATTTATGTACCTAACGTCCAGGAATTAAAACTTATGATTTTGAATGAAATGCATAATGTGCCTTATGTTGGGCACCCTAGATATTAGAAAAATGTGGTAGCAGTCAAGAGCCATTACTTTTGGCTAGGTATGAAGAAGGAAATTGGAGAATACATAGCCAGATGTATGGAATGCCAGAAGGTCAAAGCTGAGCATAGGCACCCAGTAGGGTTGCTATAGCCTTTACCCATTCCTGAGTGGAAGTGGGAAGTGGTGACAATGGATTTCATGAGAGGATTGCCTAGAACAGGAAATCAACATGATTCAATCATGGTGGTGGTGGACAAGCTTACGAAAGCTGCCCATTTTATTCCACTAAAGACTAGTCACAAGGCAACTAATGTTGCTGGTATTTTTATGAGGGAAATAACATGATTGCACGGTATTCCCAAGACAATTGTGTCTGACAGGGACCCAAAATTTACCTCAAAGTTCTGGAAGGGGTTGTTCAAAGGATTTAGAACAAATCTGAACTTCAACACTGCGTATCATCCTGAGTTTGATGGGTAGATAGAGAGGGTGAACCAAGTGATAGAAGACATATTAAGGATGTATGTGATGGAAAAACCATCTAAATGGGAAGACTACCTACACTTGGTAGAATTCGCCTACAATAATGGGTATCAAGCATCGTTGAAGATGAGCCCCATTTGAAGCACTTTATGGCAGAAAGTCCAATACTCCAGTAAGCTGGGATAATCTAGCTGATAGAGAAGTAGTTGGGCTAGAGTTGCTCAAGGAAATGGAAGAGAAAATGTTGAAGATTAAGCAGAATTTGAAAGCTGCCCAAGACAGGCAGAAGATTTATGCCGATAATAATAGAACCCACCAAGATTTTAAAGTGGGTGATCATGTTTTCTTGAAAGTAAAATCCAACAGAAGTTCCTTGAGGCTGGGAAAATGTTCAAAGGTTGTAGCTAGATTTTGTGGGCCATTTCAAATCCTAGAAAGGATTGGACCAGCTGCATATATGCTTTCATTTCCTGCATCCACGACTGTACATAATGTGTTTCATATTTCATTGCTTAAGAAATATATATCTGATGCTAATCATGTAATCGATTGGAATGTGATTCAGGTGGAGCAAGAAGGCATCTTGCAAGTGCATCCTGTGCGCATATTGGACCAGAAGAGAAAACAACTCTGGAATCGAGCCATAGGGCTTGTGAAGCTCCAGTGGATCTGGTATGGTCCTAAGGATGCGACATGGGAACATGAGGATGCTATGCGGCTAGAATACTTGCATGTTTTTGAAGATTTTGAAAATCTTGTTGATGTTGTGTAAAGAGTTTCACTAAGGATAGTGCAAAAATAAGGGGAGGGGACTGTAATATCCCCAAGGATGAGCCCCAGTTGTATTTATAAATTGTAAACATGTTTTGTAGGTTGGTGAGCCGAGTGTTGATAAGATGGTGGGATTATGTGTTTATTAATCCAGAGAGCCTAGTGTTAAAGGTCGAGAGCCTGATTTTGTATATGTAAATGTGCAGATCATTAATAAAATATAAACATTGCTACGTGCAGACCGACCACGAAGAAATAGTGATGGGGGACTAAGCTTCCACAAGGTGCATAAGGGAAAGGGGGATGAAAGGTTGGAAAGAGGGGCTAATCTTAGGGGCTTAAGTCCTTAAGAATAATAATTTATTATCATTCCAAAGTTGTGTAAAAGACATGTTTTTATCTTAAGTCCTGGGAAAGGCAACGTGTGCAAAAGGAAATGCATGCAGCTCCAGGAAGACAAGTGTCGAACTGGGCACATGCACTTAAATATGCAGAATTCAGCCATGTTGGGGGTTTTCTCATGTATTCTTTCATCCTTCGCTTGAGTTTGCTAGGATCTGGGGCGTCTGAACCATTTTCCTCTACATCTGCATCTACATATCCTGAAGCACCTCTGGAATTAGAGATCCGTGAGTCTAACTTTGCTGGAGTTCGCTTGCTATTCCCGATTCCTGTGAATTTCGTCTGGCCTCTACGTTTTAACCTCGGTGTACCCACGCATACCCAAGAAATCACCCAACGGGAGGGAAAACCGACCTATGTGTCTCGTGAACCCAGGTTTATCCACACTGCAAATCTGAGTTCATGCCTTAATCATTTGGGTTGTTGTCATGTGTATTGCCTAAGCCCTGTAGTGTCCTAGTGGGGCTATTGCCATTTTTGGATGTCCATTCCCAAATTTCCCTGTAGCTGATGTCACCTATGAGTTAACCGAATGTTGTTGATGTGCTATTATCCTTACCTTGCGGGAATTGAGAAGTATCTGGCTGAAGAAGTGGGTTGTCAGGACCGTGGTGGAAGAGGCGGGTTGTTAGACCTGTGAGAAACTCTCTCCAAGTGAGAGAGTTTGCTGGGAAGTGGTTTTCTCCCAGAGAGAGTCCAGCACTAGCTATGGAGCTCTGAGAATTCCTGATCCGACCTTTTGTCGAGACCCTGAGAGGGAGGTGAAGCAGCCGATGAACTATGTGACAATGAAGGTGTATACTCCCGGGTGGAACATGCATGTAGGGAATGAGAGTCCATGAGTAGTGGGCGTAAGAAGGCTCCTGGAGAGAATCCTTCCGGTTGCACTGTGCAATTTTCCTATAACCTCAGCCTAGTCTAGGATTCCCTTGCCTTGGGTGGAGCTTAGTCCTAGCTCGGGGGTGACCCAATGCTGAGCGTGATGAGCAGCGTGATCTAAGGCTGGGAGGTTCATGGAAGGTCTGCACGTAGTTGGTGGTGTTACTCCAGTTGAAAAGATAAGTATCATTACTGTGCTTAATTTATATGTTATGCATGTTTGTAATACTTGAATGTTATCATGTATTCCGTTGCGTATATGAATTATTTTCTATTACCTTTGAATCCGTATGGTAGCCATAACTTTGTGTTATATGTTTTATTTCGATTAAAATGCATGTTAGATATATCTACGTATGCATGTATTTCTACGTGGTAGCATTGCCCGACCTGTTGGTGGCCGGGGATGTTACACATACATACTCTCATGAGTTAGGGAAAATGCAATGAACTGCATCCAAATCTTTAATATTGATGGGCGAAGACAATAAACTCTCCAAAGATTCTAAAAATTGGAGGGCAAATATGACAAAATCTCCAAATACTTTGAAAAATTCAAGCGAACACTGGTTGCTGGGGTTAAAAATCGAAGGCTATGTGTTGCGATAGAGTTTTCCTTATATATAAATGCATTGGCTAAACATTATTTGAATTTATATTTTAATGTATTTTTTGGGATAAAGTTTAAAATTTTAGAATATCTCATAGGGGAAAATTTTCGCCCACTTTAAATTTTAAATCCTCAAATTTAGCCTATTGGTGAAATTTCACCCCTAAATTTTTTTATGTCTGACACCATGAATCCACCTAATTTGTAGCTACAAAAATGAGGGAAAAAATCAAAGATTCCATTGGGATGGCATAAATCACGAGGTAAATGATGAGGTGGCACCAGTTTTGTCATCTTCCCTCAAAGAATTTTTTCCAAAAATTGAAATTCCTTGAATGTTTTACTTTTGAATAAAATAATGTAATTTAATTTTGAATCAAAGATGATTTGATTTACTTTTTTGAAAAGGACAAAGAACTTTTAGGATTGGTCCACATGTTAATTTTTCAAAAGTGACAAGTGTTTTGTGACCTAAACATAGCCTCCTCTTCTCTTATAAATAAGAGGAAGGCTTTTGTATTAAAATAAGACTTGTTGAATATATCATCTAAGCTCTGCTGGTTTTTCTCTAGAGTTCTTAGTGGTTGTACTTGCTTGTTCTCTTTCAGTTGTTGGGATTTGTATGCTTGCTAGTTGAGGGTTGAGGGGTAGTAGTAGAGGCTATTTATGTTAGCTATCTCCATGAGGGATTCGTTAGCTAGGTATTTCTTGCTATTTCCTTAGGTTTAACTTTCTCGCTTTTGCGTACTAAAAATTCTTGTACATATTGTTTAAGTGAATGTTTGTGCATATTTCAGGTCATAGCCAGACATATAAACCATAGTTAGCAACTAGGAGGTCTAGGGGTCCCTTAGGACAACCCTTAAAGCCCTATTTTCTTTGTTTTTTATAGTTGTTCTTTTCTCATTCTTTTCTTCTCCTTTTCTATCTTTTGTATTATGCATTTGTTATTACTATCCTAAATAGGAAAATTAACTATTTTGGTTGGTTCACCCTTCTAGGACAACCTTATTAATTGGTTGTTTTATAATTGTAAGTTTCAAATTGCCATTCTCTTTATTTTATTTTTGTTATAAAATGCGCTAAAAAAATCATTGCTAATCTTATAGGAAGTAATTGGTTCCCCATTTTACTTCACCTAAGTGGTAGGGAACCACTTAAAGACCTATTTGAGGTAGAGGAGCCAATAAGGAAGCAAGAAAAAACAATGAACAACTACGTAAATCCTCCCTCCCATACTCCTAATTTCATTTTTGTTGAACTTACTTAGTTTTATAAACCTTCCACACACTTCACTGTTAATATAGCCTTCTTTTAAAGATAAATTCTTTGTTCTAAGGCATTTTTTTGTTCATAGAAATCAATATTTTTTCATTTGTAATTATTATAATTCAAATTTTCATTAGATGATTTCCATCTCACTAACCAAGGAATTAATTGAAGCTCCCTTTGCACATGGCGGCTATGTGGCCCACAAAGGGCTTCAAACCCATTCTTTTGGGTTGAGTAGAATAGTTAATTTTAGTTATTATTTCTCTATTTTCTTAAAGTAACACGACACCTAAGTCAAAGGAAAAAGACATATAATTTTGTAACTGGGTGATGGTTGGGTTTCCCGACCATCATACCTACTGTGTTTAACATTAAGTTTAGTAGGGAGGGTTAATTAGTACTAATAGTTTTGTATATTTATATTTATTTCTCACTTAAAATTTGTTTCCCCTAAAGGGACCCACTCATAAAAACAAAACAAAAAACATTAATATTACAAAATATATGAAAACAAAAGGCAAGGGTCCACCCTATGAAACACAACAATATATTTATCTAGCTATTTATACTTATGTATATTTATATCATATATTCTTTAGTTAGATTTCAATTTTGTTGACCAAGAGATATGCTCATGAAAGAAAGATGTGATCTCGTCACGTGGATGGCTTGGTTTTTTTCATTTCAACAATTTCAATTTCTAGAATAGTAGGAGTTAAAACCAGGGAATCCTCATTAGGGGCCCCTTAGAAATTTGTCTTCCTTGTATTGATTGAATGAGTTCATGTTTTTTGAATTGGTCTTGTTGGTAAGTCTCAAGGTTCTAAAATTTGAATAGCTTATCTTAGATTGGAATACTATAATGCTTGGGTAATCTCATTAAACTCCCTTGGGGGGGGGTCTTGAGCCTCTTCCTTTGCTTGAAGTCTTAAACCTTTCATTAATCCACCCAACATCCTAGTAAACTTATTTTGCAACCAATACATTACTTTGTATAGCTATAACATCCTACTAAAGGATTGTAATTACATTTTTGGATCCCAATTTTCACCCTTTAAAGTTTTGGGATGTAACGTACCCCATTGACTGGGTACCTCAAAAATTCTCCTTCTTGGGAAAATTCTGCGTTTTTTTATACCATTCTTTAAATGAGGAAACATGATACAAGTACATGCAAGAATCAAGAACATGCATTACTATAAAATAAATGTGCTCTCATGCCATTCACACCATTAATCGACAAACATGCTGTAACACACCCACTACGGGAACTAATATTTTTCAGCTTTTTCCTTCTTTTCCCCAAGGAACAGAATCCCCGAATTTCTATGGGGCCTGATGCAAACCCTACCATCCATTATCCTTACCCATGTGATCGTTGGCTATGACCACAGGTCTTACTGGAGAGGTGCTTCCGGCTTTCGTGATTCGGGAAATCGCGATGCATGTGTTCCCATACTCTTTGGTCTCTCGAAGTGCCGAAATACGAAAGGAACCAACAGTTCGTCACATCTAACAATGCCTTGGATTAAAACCTGACATTCCACCTTTTGGAGTTTCGTGTACTGGGTTTTCTTGGTAGAAGAGGATGAGGGGTTCATACCCTTCGATTTTTCAGGTGATGAAACACCGAAAACCAAATCTACACGTGCTAAGCCATATTGGGATTTCGCAAGTCAGGACTTCGCGATTGGCGAGTACAAGGGAACTGACCCTTGGGTTTCCCGGGTGCCAAAACACTGAAACATCCAAAATCTAGACACGCTATGCCATTTCGGGGTTTCGCAAGTCATGATTTCGGGACTGGCGAGTACAAGAGACTTGCCTTTAGATATCTCGGGTGCCGAAACACCGAAACACCATATCTCATCCGTGCTATTATCATTTCGGGGTTTCACAAGTCGGGATTTCAGGACTGGCGATTACAAGAGAACTTACCCTTAGGTATCCCGGGTGTCGAAACACCGAAACATCAAGACTCTAATCACGCTACACTATTCCTGGGTTTCGCAAGTCGGGATTTCGGGACTAGCGAGTACAAGAGACTTACCCTTAGGTATCCCGAGTGCCGAAACACTGAAACATTAACATCTTTGGGAACCATTCTTTCCGGTGCAAGGTTTCCAAACTTAAGCCATAAAATCCTTCAACGGATTCTTAGGTAATTATCACCAGGCTGGGTGACCTGACTGAAAGGTCTTCTTAGATTATCGAGCTATGAACTCTATGACAGGGGTGAGGTAATCTTAAATATTTACTTAAAAACGATAGTCCCTTCCAGAAACTCATTTCGGCTCTGGAATATGATGGAGCTTCCCAGAAGGAGGTGCCTTCGGGAAAACAAACCAGGGCATATCATGGGTCGTGTACATGGGACAACTCTCCAGGGAACGAGCTCGAATCTGGACTTATACATTCTATACGTAAACCGATTATAGTCATATAAGTATAAGCAGGCATTCATTATTGCTGATTGAAACACCAGGCAAACACTCCTATACAAAAATCAATCATTTATAAGTGTACAAACATGAGCATGCATCCATTATATTTAATTCAAGATGCGAGATGTAAACACTTATCAGAAAGAACACCAAGTATGGCATGACTGCTGAGAGGGGTGCTTGTTTCCACCCAACCATAGGCTCAACGACTCCAATTGGATTTACCACTAGCCACCCCCGAGCTAGACCACGATGCTTTGAGACTCAGTCTCTTACTTCCCACTCGTCGGAAGTCCAGGATGAACGTTACTCTCCTTCTCCTCTGCTCATGACTCACTGTATTTCTCAGAGTTCCTTTGGTTCTCCTTCCACAATTCCTGTCGCCTGTGTGTGTGTGTGTCTGTATGCTTCACTCACTCTCCCCCCCCCCTCCACACTTCTTTCCTCCTACGAGGTTGCGTGTGGCACGAAATTTCCTGTCCGATGGTCAGGTCTAAGAGCTTCTACGGATGGGCGGTTTGCCCCATCCCCTCATTTACTCTTGAGGAGCCTCCCCACCTACCATCCAGGCAGGTAATTCATTTCGGGGTCTGAGAGTGAGCTTTGGTTTTCCCGAGCATGTACAAACCAATACGGTTTTGGTTCGGTAGAAGTTAACGCAACCACTCCCAGCCCCTTCCACCACCTCTCATCAACCATCATGGTCTCTTTTCATCACATTCCCCTCTCAGCCAACAGTCATGCAATATATATTCATACATCATTTACATTCCTCGGACCTTTTATACAAAGGTCCGTTAAATCAAACATTCACAATCTTTGAGTTTTCCATAGTTCTTGGCCAGTATAGTTATTTTTACAGACTGGGGGAAA
>JASDQU010190584.1:5818-16129 GCA_032191745.1 Picea mariana
CCAAGCAAAGAGGCATGCTTGAGTGCTTCCTCAGTCACTCAACACCCTTGTTTATCAGCTTGTATCATAACCATGCTAGCCACTTCCTGCGATCAAAACACACTCTTTTTTCACAGTTCTTCCTCGAACTCGAGAGCTTAGTCTCTCGTCTTTGCACTCTTTGCAGGTCTTCCTCTGCCCACCATGTCTTCCTTTCTTTCCTTCCTAAGAAAGATTGTGTGTGTCCCAAATTCTGCAGTCTTTGTTCAGGTCTGAAAGCCTTACATATGGGCACTCTGCCCCATCCCCTCATTAATTCTTGAGGAAGTCTTCCCACCTACCAACCTGACTGGTAATTCATTTTTGGGTCAGAGGACTGTTCTGGTCCCAAGAAATTAAATCCAACAAAGTACTAGCTTGGTGGGGTTTATCTCAACCATTCTTGGTTATCCTCACCATCTCTTTCATAACATCTGTGGTCTCTCTTGGAAAACGCCCCTTTCAACAATTATGAAACACTTATCCATTTCCATTAAAACAACAATTACATGCATTGACCTTTTATACAAGGGTCCATCAAATCAAACATTCACACATATCGAGTTTTCCATAGTCTCTTGGCCAATATAGTTATATTTACAAACTGGGGGAAACAGGGGTGTTACAATCCCCTCCCCCTTAAAGGAACATCATCCTCGATGTTATATCTGTCAATGTGCCATGTATATATAGAAGTAAAAAAAATGGATATGCATGTCTCATGGCATCCTTCATTTCCCACGTAGCCTCATCTGGGCCAAATTGTTTCCACTGCACCTTGACCAGTGCAATGGTTCAGTTCCAGAGTGAGGTTTCCTTCTTGTCTAGTATGCATTGAGGTTCTGGAAGGAATTATCCCTTCGGCTCCTCCTAAATCATATACCAATCAATTATATTATTAGAATCATGTACATATTTCTTCAATAATGAAACATGGAAAACATTATGTGCCTTCATTGTGGGAGGGAGTGCTAGCTTATAGGCTACAGGTCCCACTCTATCTGAGATTTCAAAGGGTCCACAATATCGGGGTTCCAGTTTGTCACAAGCTCCCATTCTCAGGGAACTCTTTCTCGGCCTAACTCTGAGATAGACACGGTCTTCTGTCTTGAACTCTCTAGGAGTTCTCTTTCTGTCGGCGTAACTCTTCTATCTATCCTGAGAAATTTTTAGATTTCGCTTTATCTGAATCACTTGTTGTTCCATTTCTTTTTGCAAGTCAGGTCCGATTGTAATTCTATCCACTGGATTAATCCAACTAATTGGAATCTTTCCCTACCTATCATAGAGGGCTTTAAAAGGGCTCATCTTCAATGACTCTGGATAACCGTTGTTGTAGGAAAATTATACCAATGGAAGGTAGTCTTCCCACTTCTTAGGATGACGCATTACATGCATCCTTAACATGTCTTCTAATATTTGGTTTACTCTTTTTGTCTTTCCATCCATTTGAGGGTGATAGGTTGTGCTAAACAATAGTTTAGTCTCAAAACCAGGCATCAAAGATTTTCAAAAGCTTGAAGTGAATTTTGTGTCTCTATCATATACAATCTCCCTAGGCATGCCATGTAGCTTGAATATCTCCTTCATGAAGAAGTTGGAAATATCTATTGCCTTGCAAGTTGACTTGATATGAATGAAGTGAGCAAACTTGCTTAATTTTTCCACCACTACCATGATGGCGTCGTTTTGCTTGGCTGATTTTGGTAATCCGATGATGAAATCCATGGAAATGGTTTCCCATTTCCATTCTAGAATTGGTAGAGGTTGTAAAACCCCCGCTGGGTGTCGATGTTCTTCCTTAACTTGTCGACATTCTAGACACTTAGCTAGATAGTCAGCTATGTCGTTTTTCAATCCAGGCCAATAGAATTGTTTTCTAGTGGCCGTAATCATTTTCTGATAACCTGGATGACCAGTATATGGTCTCTTGTGTAGTTCATCCATTATGAACCTCTTCAAGTTGCCACAACTTGGAATATACAATCTTTTTCTGTAGGTCGACAGGCCTTCATCCAACATCTGATAGCCTTCATACTTTTTCCCTGTGGGATCTTGCTTTAGGTATGATGTCACGATCTTGAAAAATGCATCTGTTTCTTGTGCATTCCTCACTCTTTCCTTGAAATTCGTTTCATAGGTTCTTACCAATACAAATATGTCTAGGAATTTGCTGAGTACATTATTCATCGTCCACCCTATTTTCCTTTCCTTTGATGTGTTTGGTTTTGAAATCAAACTCACTAAGGAGATCCATCCACCTATCTTTCCTAGCATTGAGTTTTGGTTGATCAAACAAGTGCCTCAACCCACAATGGTCTGTCATAAGTACAAATTTCCTACCCAGGAGGTAATGCCTTCACATTTTTAAAGAATGCACTATGGCGACCAACTCTAGATCATGGGTCACATAATTTATTTCACGCTCATTCAATTTTCTGGATTCATAGAAAATTACATGCCCTTCTTGCATAAGGACTCCTTCGAGTCCTTCCTTACAAGAATCTGTACACACGAGGAATTCATTATCAGGGTCTGCAATCTTCAACACATGTGCATGGGTCAGAAGTTATTTCAGTTCCTAAAATCTTTCTTCACATTCTTATGTTGAAGTGAATTTAACCTTATTTTTCTGAAGGGCAGTGATTGGATAACTAATCTTGGAAAATCCCGTTATGAACCTTCTATAGTATCCTGCTAAGCCCATAAAGTATTTGATATCAGATACATCCTTTGGGGCAGGGCATTCCATGATAGATCTGATCTTTTCAAGGTTTAATGCCACTCCTTCTTCATAAATAACATGGCCTAAGTAATGGACTTGCTTCTGGAAAAAGTCACACTTGCTAAACTTAGCATAGAGTTGATGCTCTCTTAGTACTTGTAGCACTAATTTAAGACGTTCTTCATGCTCCTCTATGTTCTTGGAGTAGATTAGGATATCATCAATGAAAGCCAATACAAATATGTTTAGGAATTTGCTGAGTACATTATTCATTAAGCAAATAAAAGTGGCGGGGCCATTGGTTAATCCAAATGGCACCACCACAAATTCATAGTGACCATACCTTGTCCTGAAGGTTGTTTTGGGATGTCTTCATCCTTGATTCAGACTTGCTGGTATCCAGACCTTAAGTCAATCTTTGAGAAAATGGAAGCACCCCTTAGTTGATCGAACAAGTTATTGATTCTTGGTAAGGGATACTTGTTCTTTATGGTTGTCTTATTGAGTTGTCTATAGTCTATGCACAATCAGAGTGTGCCATATTTCTTTTTCACGAACAAGGAGGGTGCTCCCCATGGAGACACAGTGGGTTGGATGTAGCCTTTGTTCATCATCTCCTTTAGTTGTAGCTTGATCTCAACTAGCTCTGGTGTGCTCATCCTATAGGGCATTCTAGATACTGGCACTGCTCTTGGTGCAAGTTCTATCAAGAAGTCAATGTCTCTTCTTGAAGGTAGACCCAATACCTATTCTAGGAACATGTCTTTATACTCTCTTAATATGGGCTGGTCCTCTAGGTTTGGTTTGTCATCCTCAACAGATTCCAACACCTGTATTGCATATAGATGACATCCCTTTCTGTAATACTTTTTCATTTGAAGGGATGATATTCGTCTCACTGAGACAGGCTTCTGAATCCCTTGGAGATTTATTTTTCTCCCTTCTTCATTTACACATTCTAAAGTTTTATGGTAACAATCCAAATTGGTTTTATAAGAAGCTAACAACTCCATACCAATCAACAAGTCATAAGATCCTAGGGAAATTGTGTTAAGGGTCACTTGGGTGGGCAATCCATCCATAATCAATTGGCAAGCTGGTATGACCTCTGCTACTTTTCTTTTGGTTCCAGTGGCTATTTGTACGAACCATGGCTTAACATGTCTAACTGGTTGTAGTTTACACTTATCAATAGTCTTAGGGGCCACATAACTCAATTAGAACCAGGGTCAATTAAAATAGAAACTAGATGGTTGGAAATCATACCTTCCATCTCCACCACTGAAACTTGGTGGTCAACTTGTTTATTATCCAAGGCTACATAAATCCGTGACATGCTCCTAGCCACATCATTGACTGTGGTAGCTTCTTGGATGTTGTATACTCTCGTACTGTTTTGTTATCTGTGTGGGAAATATCTCAATAGATGTTCTTCTCCACAACCCCAACATTTCAAGGGTTCTCGCTTTGGGTTATCAGTCTTTCCTGAGGTTGCTCCAAAAGGTGTATTTCCACTCTGGGAGGGGAAATTATGCTGATACACACTTTTAGTAGGAAGGATAATCCTAGAGTTCTTCCCATAGTTACTGAATCTTGAGGATTTAAACCCCTTCTTCTTGAATCTCGAACTATTCTTCTTCCAGTCCTCGCGAGGTTCGTTCTAACCCTCGAATTGTTCATAACAATACCTTTCCCTCCGGATAGTATCTTCTAAGGTCTTTGGCTCGTCAAACTCAATCCTGTTCCGGTAGGACTAAGGTAACCCACTAATAAATCTCTGCACTTTTACCTTTTCATCCTTTATGTAGGGTACATACCTTATCAGCTCAAGGAACTTATTGATACATTCCTCTATGGTGAGTTGTCCCAGCTTGAGTTCATAGAACTCTTTAGTATTCCTATCAAAGTATTTCTCTGACAGATACTTCCTCTTGAAGTGTTTCTAGAATTGTTTCCATGACAATTCCTTCTCATGGATTCCTTTCACATTCTTAAGGTCTTCCCACCAAATGGAATCCTTTTCATTCAGTTTAAAGATGGCTATTTGAGCCTTCATGTTTTCAGAGTAGTCATGGACTTTGAAGTACTTCTTTAAACCAATCAGCCAATCTTTTTCCTATTCCCCTTTCTCAATCTCTCCACTGAAAGAGGGTGGTTTGGAGTTCTTGAACTCTTCAGGATCATGAATTTTGGAATGCTTTCTCTTCTTTCCTTTCCTTTGAGAATGTGAGTTAGTTTTTCTACTAGAAGATCCCTCGGAGTTGCCAGTTTCCTCTCTAGAGGACTCTCTAGATGAGTGTCCCCTGCCTCCAGGTTGGTCCTTCCTCGAAGTACTTCTCCTAGTGTGACCACTTATGGGAACACGTTTTTGTATTTCAGGTGGACTTTGACTTCTCTTTGTATGTCGTCGGTCCACATGAATGGTTGCAGGTCCCTGCTATAGCTGCCTCTGTATGTCGAATAAGCACTGCAGTAAGACTGCATTAATTTATGTTTGTTTTTCTTTCTCCTTTATCAATCTCTCGTTGTCAGCCTTGCAACTTTGTAATTCAGCCATGAGACTCCTTACAGTTTCAGCCAGATCCGGAGAGGTTTTCACCACCCTCATTTTGTCAGATTCTTCGTCTCTATGTGGGATCCATCCCCCACTTCATGGAACATCACCATCCTTTATACTTGTAGTTTTCCTCGATTTATTGACTTCGTGAGTGCCGAAAAAACATTTTACTATTAGCCAAAAGTTTATTAATTTATGAACAACACACGGTTCATATTTCTTAAATACACACATAGTAGAAAGTTTCATTCTTTTCTTTAGTAAAATTTTTCACCAGACTCTTTAGGAAAGAGGTAAGATATGGTGTCACCCTTAAAATTCCTTTAAATATGGTTTTTACACGACTCATCCATGAGCCCAAGCAGGCTAAGTGTTGTAACCATGCTCTGATACCAATTTGTAACACACCCGACCCCTAAATGCTCTTTTAAGGGGTGGGGCATCATAATTTCATTTTTCTTAACTATCTCAAATCCTAATTCTGAGATTTCTATCGTGTCCTTCTTGTCGAGAACTCTCCAACCACTGCCTCCACTCTCAAATCCGAGTTTCGGACTGGCAGATACACCCTTCCCAATTTCTTTCGGCGTCTATTGGTCAAAGGCCATGTGGCACCCACGTGGATCCACCTCACATGTATTGTCTTCCAAATCCCTTCATCCACGGTGAAATTTCATCCACCGTATGATCCCACAACTAGACTCAATATTTGTCTAAAACATAGGCATCTAACACACAGTCCAATGGGGAATTCGACACTTTGACGCTTCGACACCTCGACAATTCGTCGCTTCGGCGCTCTGGCACTTCAGCGTTGAACGCCTCTTTATTGTCTGCACATGAGACCTCCTAGAGTTCCCAACTCCCGAAGTCCCGTAATCTTGCCATGTGGCACTGACCTTCAGGCCTTTCAGTCTCTCTACAATGCTACACCCCAAATCCTTCGGAGTCCCGAAGTCCCAGACTCTCGGAGTTCTGGTCACTTCACCAACAACTTTGTCTAGGTGGGCACGTACCAGGGGATGACACGTGTAAAGGGATAGGGGTGACACGTGTCACATTCCAATGGGTCTATAGGGTATGCAATATGCACAAATCCAAGTGACACATGGCACGTCAAACTTGGGTCCACATCACCCTGGGTGACATCACTGCACCAAGTCAATCCAGACTGATCGTCCTTCATGCATTTTGATCTCAAGGCCAAGGTAGGTCCACGTAACCCTTGGATCAACAACCTCCACTACTTCATAACTTCGACGTTGGGGGGTTTTTCCTTGTAGTATCCAGTTCACTTCCAAAGTAGGTCAACGTCGGGCTGACCAAAACCTAGATATGATAGTTAGAAAAAGTACCGAAGAATCCTTGAATCAACGAATCTCATTACTTTGGGCTTCGGAGCATATCAACACACCACACCTCAAATTCCCCAGAGTGCCTAGTCTCCGGACTAAAGGATCTAGCGTCACGTGTCCCTTGTATATCGACAGCTGAGAGGGATCCCAAAGGAACCTTAGATCCATGGTCCACGTCACTTCACGACTCCAGCCTTCGAGAGTTTTGACATTACAATAACCCTATTCTCCCGAAGCGGTCAACACTGGGCTGACCTCGACATAGAGTTATCAGTTCGAGGGTATCCACGTAACCTCAGAGATCTATGACTCATAAATTTCACTCAAGGGTCCCTTTACCATGCCACGAGGTCACCACCCCTGACAACACCGTCACTCAACACGTGGCCCCCCACGTACTCTCAATGTGATACACACGTCCCAATGATCGAACGGTCAGGAGGGGTCTCGAAGGATCCTTAGATCCATGGTCCACATTACTTAGTGACTCCAGCCTTCGAGGATTTTGGATTCATTGCCACTCCATTTTCCCAAAGCAAGACTTCACTGAAGTACTGTGTGCGGGTCCCTTCTCCTAAATGATCGAATGATAGGCGGGGCTCCTAACGACCTCCCCCAAATCTACGGTTCTTATTTGCTTCGTAACTTCGGTGTCCAGGGAGTTTGATGCTATAACATATCCATTCTCCTGAAGTGGAACTTCGCTGAAGTTATCTTGGTATAGATCCAACGGGAAAGGGAATCCCCCGAAATTCTCGATCAGTGGCTCGCGCTACTTTGCGATGGGGATTTGGATCCCAATTTAGTTAGTAAGATAGGTTCATATAACCACTAGGGAAACCACCCAACATCGTTCAACCTTATAGGAAACTGTAACTCTCGGTCGCCTTCGACCAATTTGTGACTAAGAGGGTCGACAATACTTCGAAGTCCCGGACTTCCGGAGCTCCGAAGCTAGAAGGACTTAGCTCCCTTAGGCTTAGCCTAGGGTCCCTGGGTGTTGGTCATATGGGTCCTTCTAAAATTTCAGGATTTAAGCACAAATCTCTTCACCGTGAAGTTGTTAAGGACTTGGGCATGATATCCTGATCGCACAACAAGGAGTTTGGAGAAGGTATCCTCTTCAGACAAATAAGGCCAGATAGATGCAATACTTTCTATCTTGGCCTTCCTATGGGTTTACGTCACACGAGACTTCAAGGGATAAGGTGGGGAATATAGATGATCCATCAGAAGCATGAGTTCACAAGGAAATAATTGCATACACATAAATTAACCATTCAATACAGAAACCATCTATAAATAGATAAACACATGCATTCATCCATTATCCGATTTCAATGCATAAGGTATGAAAACTCTTAACAAAACCAGACGATGTGATGCAACTACTGAAAGGGGTGCAAAGAGGCTTGTCTAAGTGCTGCCTTAGTCACTCAAGAACCTCGTTTATCAACTTGTATCATAACCCTGCTAGCCACTTCCTGCGATTAGAACACACTCTTTTTTCACAGTTCTTCCTCGAACCACCACTCCTTCCTTTCTTTCCTTCCTTAGCAAGATTGTGTGTGGCCCAAATTCCATAGTCTGTGGTTAGGTATGAAATCCTTACATATGAGCGCTTTTCCCCATCTCCTCATTAACTCTTGAGGAGGTCTTCCCACCTACCAACCTGACTGGTAATTCATTCCTGGGTCAGATGACTATTCTGGTCCTAAGCAATTAAATCCAACAAAGTACTGGTTTGGTGGGTTTTATCTCAACCATTCCTGGTTCCCCTCACCATATGTTTCATAGAATCCATGGTCTCTCTTGGCAAACCCCCCTTTCAAAAATTATGCAACACTTATCCATTTCCATTAAAACAAAAATTACATGCATTGACCTTTTATACCAAGGTCCATCAAATCAAACATTCACACATATCGAGTTTTCCACATTCTCTTGGCCAATATAGTTATATTTACAAACTCGGGGAAACAAGGGTGTTACAATTTTCTTTATCTTAAAAAGTCCTTTGGAGCCTCATTGTAATAATCATCTTCTTGAGAATGTGAGTATCCTTCACATCTCTTCTCAGAGATAAGTTGTCACCATTCTAGCGTGTCTTTCACTCTGTATTTCTACATTTTTTACATTTCTCTCATTAATAGAAATTGTGTATTACTGTATATCTATCCCTTTGGTTATATATATGATATTTCTCTGTTACATTATTGGATATCTGATATATTTTTGTACATTTATTTATTATATCTCTTCTCTCATTCCATGTTGAAAATAATCAGAATCAGTGGTATCAAAGTAGGTGGTTGTTGATCATTTTTCAATGCATGACCCCAACGAGGTCCGAGTATAGAAAGTTAGGTCTCGATCTTGTCTCTCTTGAGGAAAATTGCTCTCGCATGCCCAAGAAACCCTCCATGGAGAAAGAAAATAAAAACGATGGAGCATAAGATTCTATTAATTTGTTGCTTGAGAAATCTCTTACGTGACAGAGGGACGAAATGATGTAGAATTGTTCCCACATCCTTCAATGCCTACTAATAACAATAGGCATATATTCATCAAGCGACCATTTTAGAGTCACCTCTCATTTCAAGGTACAGGTTAAGTTTGATATTCCCATATGTCAAGGTTAGATAGATGGAGATGCCCTAGAAAAATGGTTAAATATGATAGAAGGTTATTTCTCTATTCACAATTTTTCCGATAGGGAAAAGATCACCTTCACACTCCTTAAAGATCCTCCCCATGTCAAACATTGGTGGAAAAATTACTGGAAAAAAAGTTCCACATAGGAGTCTGGAATATATGGGGTCGAGCCCACTTGGGATTTTTTTTGTGGATGTGGTCAAAAAGCAATATTACCCTGTATGTAACTATGATGACCAATACATGAGATGGACCACGCTTTGTCAAGAGAGGGGCCAAGTTGTGCCATATTTCACCAATACCTTACATACCTTGCACACCAAGCTGGGTATCAAATATTCTAAGCGACATTTGGTTATGAAATCCCATGGGGATATACACAGGTACATCCAAACTGAAATGGAGTTTTTGGACATCTCATTGTTGGGAGCTACCTATCGATATGGTGTCAAAATCGAACAGAAATTTAGGCACCAGAACAAATGGAAGTTCGGGTCTGCAAATCCATAACAACCAAAGTATGATAAATATGGCCCTAACAAACAACCTCTTGAAAACCAGTCTAAGCCACAGGAAAATAAGGGTCACGGAAAGACGAAGAAGGACATTGGAAAGTGGTGTGATTTTCACAAAATCCCCTGGAACAACACCGATGAATGTCGCTTGAAATAGTCATTGGTGGTTGATATCAAAGAAAAGGATCTGAACCGAGATTCAAAATATGATTCAGAAAATAATGGGAGAACAAAGATCATCGATGCAAACCCCACTACTACTGTCATGATTGCAACAATTCAACCAAAAGAATCAATAGATCTTGAAGAGAGGGAGTGCATCTTCCATTCATAGATGTGGGTGAAGGGGACCTTGTTGCATTTCATTATTGATAGTGGAATCCAAAAGAACCTCATCTCAGCAGAGGTCGTCAAACACTTGAGATTGTCGACAACACCACACCCGCAACCATACAACATCGGGTGGCTTTGCCAGGAATGAGATTT
>JASDQU010190588.1:0-15789 GCA_032191745.1 Picea mariana
TCTCAGAGATAAGCCGCCACCATTCCAGCAAGCTTGTTTCCGCTGCATTTTTACAGTTTCAGCTTATTTCGTTATTTAATAGAAAACCAGTTTTATTGTATCTCTGTTATTTTCATGTTAAGCACCTATTAATAATCTGTATTCATTTCGTTCTGCTCATAAAATCTGGATCAACAGTGATCTATCTTTAATTCGAATTTTCATCCAATCAGATAATGTCTCCATACTCTCAAGGCATATACAATTGCTAATAACTCCAAGTCATGCGTTGCGTAGTTTTCCTCATGCCTTCTCAATTAACTTGAAATGTAAGCGATCAATCGACTGTATTGCATCAAAACTCAGCCTAAACCCTCCTTGGATGCCTCTGTGCATACCAAGAATTCCTCGTCCATGTCGAGGAATTTCAATATTGGTGTTGTTGTCAACAACTCTTAAATATTTTGAAATTCTTCCATGCATTTCTCTGTTCAAGCGAACTTCTTGTTTTTCTTTTGCAATTATGTGATCATATTTGCTATATTCGAAAAACCTTCTAAAAACGTTTGTAATATCCTTGTAAACACATAAATATGCATACTTCTTGTATGTTCATCCGAGATGCCCATTCCATAATAGCCTCTACTTTCACTGGATCCACAACGATACCTTCTCCAGATATGAGATGTCCCAAATAATGAATATTTGATTGGTAAAAGGAAGATTTTGATAGCTTTATGTACAATGTTTTTTCTCTAAGACATTGTAGAACCAATTTCAAGTGTTCAACATGCTCTTCTTTTGTTCGAGAATAAATTAGTATGTCATCAATAAATACTTGAAGAAACTTGTCCAAGTATTTGCAAAATACCCCATTCATCAAATTCATGAATATTCTCGGAGCATTCGTAAGTCCGAATGGTAAAACGATAAACTCATAATGTCTAAATCTCATCTTAAATGCGGTCTTAGGGATATCTTCTTCCTTAATTCATAATTGATGATATCCCAGTCTCAAGTAAATCTTCAAAAAAACCATTTCTCCCTTCATATGATCAAATAAATCATCTATTCTTAGCAACAGATACTGGTTCTTGATCATAGCTTTGTTCAATTGAAGGTAGTCAATAAAATGTCTCCACAACCCATCCTTCTTTCTAACAAAAATCATTGGCACACTCAAGGGTGACACACTTGGAAGTATAAGTCCTAAATCCAACAACTCCTTCAATTAAATTTTCAACTTCTGCAATTCTGGTGTCAACATCTGGTATAGAGTTCTCGCAATCAGTTTTGTTCCAGGCTTCAAATCTATTTTAAACTCCAACTCCCTTTCGGGTAGTAAACCTCGCAACTCTTCTGGAAATACATATGAAAACCCTTGTACTACAGGAAGGTTTTCTAGTCCTTCAACTTTGCCCTTTTTTGTTTATTGCTAAGATGGAATATAACTTGCATCCCTTGCACATACTCTTATGCAATTGTAGGGAATAATAAAACCTTAAGGACACTCCTTGGTTTCTTCCTACAATCACTCTACTCTGTCCCAAATCATCCATCAAACTTTACCATTTCGTCTTGTAGTTATGTATCACATTATGTGATTCCAACCAATCCATACTTATCACTATGTCATAATGTCCTAAGATCATGACGTATAGGTTGTCCTTTGTTACAAATTCACCCAAGTTAATTCTCCAGTCCATTACCATCCCTCCAACCCTCTATTTGGAGCTCAATGCCATTTCTACGTATCTAAACTCATCTTGTTATACTCCCTTTACCTTAATTCTATTTAGCATTGCACTCAAAGTAAAGCTCCTTGTAGCACCTGGATCTTTCAAAATAATAAAAGTTTGATTAGCGATTGTACCTGACATCTCAAGCACAATGGATTGGTTCTCGGCCTGGTGGTTTTTGGTGCACCATAGTGGGTCCAAACGATTCGACCACTATATTCGTCTCAATCAGAAAATCCGGTTAGTAATGTGGCTCTCCACATGTCCAACATCTAGTCTTCGATCCATTCATCTTGGTCCCCAAAGTAGAAGTTGTTGGCCTAGCAGTCTGTCACTGTGGTTTGTTTTGTTGAAGAGGCCTAAAATGTTGTTGTTGTTATGGATGATGCTATTGTTGTCATGGTGCTCTTGAAGGATCCCTCTGCTGAGGAGTCTATCATCACAGTGTCAAGAACATAGGTCCTCTGGGTGTATCTCGATGCCAAGAATTTTATCTGGCTGGTGTCTAATGTTGTTGTGCTCTTGATTTCGTCTGTCGAGTTGGTCTAGAAGGAGTTCTTCCTTGACCCCCACTGTTCAACTCTTCCTCAGCTATGAGGGCCTTCAAAACTGCATCATGCAAAATCTAAGGCATTAGGATCCTCACCTTCACATGAATTTTGAAGTTAAGGCCAAACACGAACTTGTTGATCTTTAACTTCTCCATGTTCAGATGTGGATCATACCTAAACATCTCCATGAACCTGGCCTCATACTCTGAAACCATATGAATACCCTATCATAAGGATTTGAACTCAATAAGGTGACGCTCAATGAATTCATCTGACAAATACCTCTCATGGAACTGTTCCTCAAACAATTCCCATGACACGTCTTCAATGACCATGTTTAGGTGATGTAGGAGTGTTTTCCACCAAAGTAGAACAATGAATTTCAGTTGGAAGACCGTCATGTCAACCTTCTTGCTGGAGGTGTAATCACGAATTGTGAAGCACATCTCCATGTTCTCCAACTGTGCCTCAGAAGATAAGTTGTCTATGGCACTCCAGAACTCAGGAAACTTCACCTTCTTGAGTTATCTATGTATACTACTACTACCAACTGGAGTACATTGTGAACATTCATTGGGCACAGATGCTCTTCCCTCATCTTGATCCAGGCGGTTGATCAACGCCTATGAAATCCTCTGGAAGGATCTCATCATACCTACCACATCTCTCGCAGTAACCTATTCCTGTTCAGTAGTCTTCTCCTCCCTCTAGGGGTTAGATCCCTCAGGCATGCATACTATTGGAGGTGTCACACCTTTTCCTCCAGCACCATATTGTCTACTTCCCCTGTGTCCTCTAACCATGATTACGTGCATGGAAAATTTCAAAATTAATTAGGGATACATCTTTAATCATTTAATTTTTAACACAATGGAAGGTGTAACGGTCCAATGTCGCAGGGTTGAACTGGCTTTGATACCATATGTAACGACCCCTCCATTAAAACATAAATGTAAGTGAGTATAGTACTGGTAATTTTTTATTTATTTTAAAGCATCAATTAAACAAGTGATAAGTGACAATAACATATTCAATTATTACACATTTTATTCTCATCTACATCCTACATTTCAAGAATCAGATATAACATCATTGTTACTAAAAGAATAAATCATATCACAAAACCTAATCAAAATTTATCTACCCATCTAACCTACCTGGAAGGTTAGGAACTCCAAGACACATAATCAACGTCCAAGTCCAGGATTCATCCGATTTATTTAGACCATTTAAGGTCTCAGGACTAGTGATTGTTCTGAGGAACATGGAGATATCTACACTCTTAACCCACCTTAACCTAGATTCAAGGATAAATTTTAAGGTAAGGAACTAATTCATGACACAATTAAATTCAATCAATGATTTATTAAACTATTACAAATTTATCAATACATCAATTAATTTCATACCATAAGAATTACTCAATTGTTTGATTTCATATCATTACAAAACATCGCTATCACCCAAATCCTATCATTGTTATAATCCACTAGTAATTTTAACGATTAGCAAGTCATTTGGATAATGTTATTAATAATTTGATCATAACAGTACGCATATAAATCCCAACCAAAATCATTTTCTCTTTAACTTATGTTCTCAAATGACCAATTAACCACTAGCTCTTTTATTCCAATTAATTCAATAATAGTTCCCATAATATATACATATATTCATGTAATATCCATAACTTTAATAATTAGTAGCATATGATGGTTACACAACTACCATAATACCCACATCATAATGATACATTCTATTATAATTATAAATAAAGAATGATGTCTACCAACTAGGTCTCTAAATTCCAAATCCCTGTAATCATTTAGATTTTTTTTTATTTAAAAATATCAATCATAAGATGATAATTCATTAGCAATTACTATTTAATTATTTTTCACATACTATTATATTTGTGGGAAATAAATTTTTCTTCAATTAGACTTCATATTATTTAAGGTATTGACCATTTCATCCCCCTTATTTTATTTAAGCGATAAGTAGTTTTAATATCAATCGTTCAAACATTTAAATAAGACAGGGGTTAACACCAGGACTTGTATAACATGTTTATAGGTGATATTATCATTTAAATTTTAATTTCTAAGTATTAACTTCTTAGAAATATACCCATTCGACACCTAAGCTAATTGTATTCCTTCACATTACTGTGTATTAACGATATGGTGGGTATAATATTTATTTTATTCCATGTCTATGATATGGATGTTTTATCATTAAAAGCAATGGAATGATATCCATTCACCAATAAATATTACATCCATGCTTACTCATATTACTAGTAGGAATATTATTTATTCAAGTCCAAAGCATGCTCCTAGGTCTTCGAGATCCTATCCAACTGGCGCATTTCACTTCCACTGGTCGGAGATTAAAGATGATTGAATCGACTGGTAAATATGAGTTGTGATTTCACTAGTTCAGGAGTTATTATTAGATACGAAATTGATTAAACCACAAAAGTTCAACTGTAGTGTACAAATGGATTCATTATAACCACCAGGTCTGTAACGCATGGATTCTCAAGGGCGCTTACCCCTTCAGGAATTTAGAACACTCTACCGCTATGAATTAAAATAACTCTGATAGGATTACTCAGAAATCCAACTCTCCACAAGAAATAGACATCGACTGTACATTGTCTAAAATTTGATTTCCCTAAACATTTTACAAAGACATTACCATTTTCCTAACATCTAACTACAATTTAAACTAGAGAGCCCATATAATTTCTCAATCGAACTGTATTTAATACCAGAGGGATTTACAAATTTAAACATCCAGGATGCAATTATAAAAACAACGATCGTATAGGTATTAGAAATCAGTATTGACGAAAATTTTACAATGACTAAGAACATCAATAAGTCGGATCAAATTAGTTTTGCTGCAACCATATATATATATTTCCACTTTATAATTTTGCAAAAACTTACTGTGCATAAAACTACCAATTAGCATGCATACAACTCGACAGGTGCCCCAAACGCGTTTTGATGTTCAGTAGACAACTAAAATCAACGATTATGGCAATCAATCCTCCGTATAATTTAACCAATTGCAACCTGAATCCATAATATAGATTTTTAAAGGTTTAAAACCACCAAACAACTCTAAACTCGGGCTTTGCAACCCGTCTACAGTGACCCACTAAATCTTTAATCTGATATTGCAATTAAATTTTAAAAGAAGTCCAGCGAAAGTCCTGAATTCAAAATGTAGTTAATTTACATAGAGACCATCCACATTTTCCTTTAAAAAGATTCGCAATTCAATAAAATTGAGAGTGACTTAATCAAATTAAATTCCAGAGCTGCAATCAATCGGCAGCGACCTTAACAGACAACAAAAAATCACGACATTTAAATCTACTATGACCACCACAAATTCGACTTTCGTATTCGAAATAGAGTACATTGGCCAAACAATTCTACTTTTCAAAATAAAGATTTTGTAAATAACCCCAATGATATTCTAAATTCAGGTTGACAATATAATTACAATGGTCATACAAATTCAAAATTTCCAGAATGGAAAACGATATTACATGATACAATGAATTTCTAAATTCAATTTGTAGTTTCATAGACAACGAATACACAAGTTTTAGAATTCAAAAAGCAACTTATTATACAACGACCATGATCACATAAATTCATGGATTAATAAATTATGTGGCGACTCAATAAGATATAACTCTAGAATATACATTTAGTTATAGAATTTAAGAAAATTCTAATACCCAAAATTCAACATAGTTAAGCGAAAACAATTAAATTTCTAATATACGGAATTTCTCTTGTTACAATTACAATTTTTAGAAATAAATATACCAGAACCAATGAAGATGTTGGGTTGAGGATGTTCTCCAATGTCTTGAGCTTCTTCTCTTCTCCCACTTTCTAACCACATAGAATTCATGGGTACCTCCCAGCCAATACTAGGGGTACTCGTCTTTCCCCTTATCCCCCCGAACCAAAAAGGGGATACACACAAGAAACCAACAAAAAATAGCTCTCAATTTTGCCTCGCAAGGAAGAGCTCCCCACTCTATCTCAAGCTTGAATCCAAACTCTTACAAGTAAAACACAGTCAATCCAATTTTGGCAGCATAACAATACTATCCAAGGTGAGATTCATTTTCCCTTTTACCCCAATTATTTTATAGGTATATTCTCATTGACACTTTTCCACATACAAAATTCGTTCAACTTTTTAATTATTTTATTAGTGATTATTCACCCACACAGTTGTCTCACTATTCCAAAGTTGAACAAGTAATTACCTTTTTTATTTTATTAAAAAAATCCATTTTCCCTCACATTCCCAATGTGTTCCTATTTGTTCTCTTAGATGTCCCTTTGTTCTCCAAATTCTCATTTAATGCTTGTCCCCCATCTAGAACTTAGTTAGAGTTAGATTATGAGTCTTCTTTTAGTAATGATTTGTGGGAGATTAACTCAAGATGTTATTCTATGTGTACATGTATTCTCTCATGTTTTAATTTCTTTCTGTTTTAAAAATCCCTTTATTATTTTCATGCACACATGTGCATTTTACCCAACCTCTAAATTATCACTATTTTTCCTAGAGTTTCACTTTACCTCACTTCTTTTACTTTATTTATTATTTTTATTTAGTTTCTCATTTAATCTTAGACTTAGATTTAGTCTTAAACTTAGGCTTAGACTCTTGTTAGGATTCTAGTTTATAATTTACTCACTAATTAATTCTATGTTCTAACAAGGTCTAAGTATTTCATTTAGTTCTCTAGGTCATCTAGATTTATTGACTCATAATTTAATTACACAACATGCCCTTAAAGATGCACCTCTGTGCTCCAAGGGTGCCACTTGCCTTTGATTGGTTTTTGAAATTTTTTTTACCCTTGGATTCAACACTCCATTCAGTCGACCTTGTGAGAGACTAAAGTACTCTAACGAATAAGGATTCCACCTTATTGCGTTCCACTTAGAAATATTCGTGAGTGATTGTCTCAATCCGCCCTCACGAAATCGTCAACCTCTCGAACTAGGTAATCATTAACCTACAGTTTAGACCACGATGGGAGTGCTAGTATGTTGTGATAGGGATATTGCCACACCTCTCCCCCAAATGTTTAGCTTATATGCATGACCCCTTTAATATTTATATGATTTGGATTAAAATAATCGCCAAGCCTGCATCCACTGACAAAAATAGTTTCAATAATCCATACAAATAAATCATACTGTAATCAATCATATGTCACATGTGCGTAAAAGGAAATACTAAAAAAAATACAATCCACTCCATGACTCAATCTAGAGTCCAAGGAAGTCCATTGATGTCATCAACATCCATAACTTGTCATGTGTCTTGCGCACTCAGGAGAAATCGTCAATAATATATGTCAATACATATACATATGAAAGAAACAATAAGTCACGATACATAATCATCATCATATATAACTCATAATCGAAATGAAATCATAATGTACCATAACTATATCACTTGCACGCAAGTGTCCTCAAAGAATAAGTCAATAAATGTGTGCTCAGTAGAATGAGATGTTACATACACTCCCTATTGTTTGAAACTTCATCCTGAAGTTTGTACAATATATAAATGCATGTAAATAAATGTATTTGTCATAGATCTACATATCTAATCTGTCAAACAAATAAAGAAATTGTTGATGCATCTCATATGTATCCTCCCATGTAGCCAAGTGTGGACTATAGTTGTCCCACTAGACCTTGACCTGATCAGCTATTCGACACTGTAGCTATTGAGTGTGATGGTCTAGAATGTGTATTGGCTTCACCATGAGAGCACCCTCGTCTGACACCTTTAAATAACTCTTATCAATAAAATGTGATAGATCACTAATATATTGTCGTAAAATAGATACATGAAATACATAGTGCATACACCTTAAAGAATCCATAAAGTCTAGTCGATAATCCATGGGTCCTTTCTTTTACATAGCGTCGAAATGTCCCACAAACCTAGGAGAGAGTTTAACACCCTTTCCAAACTTGATCAAACTCTTGTGCAGTTTTTCCCACAAGAAAACTCTCTCGCCAACTTCATAACTGCGGTCAACGCGATGTGCATCAACATAAATCTTCTGTTGATCCTACACTTCTATAATCCTTTGTCTTATTAATTGAATCCATTATTCCATTTCTTGGATCACTTCGGTCCCACCAGGATCCTATCCTCAAGTCGATCCCAACTTAATGGCATCTGACACAGTCACCTGTAAATGAACTCAAACGGTGTCATCTTGATCATACGCTGGTAACTTTTATTGTATGCAAACTCTACCAATGGAAATAAGTCATCCCATATTTTTTATTGATCCATTACATACATACGCAACATATCCTCCAATATCTAGTTCGTTCTCTCTGTTTGTTTGTCTATCTTAGGGTGATACACTATACTAAAATTTAGTTGTGTTCCCAAATCCTCTTGAAAAATGGTCCAAAACCATATTGTAAACACTGATCCTCGATCAGATATGATCCTTCTTGGTGCTCCATGTAATATCATAATTGCACTGACAAATACTCTAGCTATGCCTAGCACCTAATACGTCGTACGTACTAGAATAAAGTGTGGACTCTTCCTCAGAGTGTCAACTACCATGAAAATCTAACTGTGCCTCCTTGCCATTGATGGAAATCCCACAATAAAATCCATCGAAATGACCTCCCATTTTGATTCAGGAATAGAATGTGGCTATAACAATCCCATTGGATGTCTATGTTCAGCCTTCACTTGTTGACATTCTAAGCATCCCTCCATGTAATTAACTATGTCTGCTTCCATCCCTTTCTATAAGAATAAAGGATTAAGTTCTTCCTTCATCTCCATGACTCTCGGATAAGCCATGTAAACTACTGAATGAGCTTCATTTATAATAAAACTTCTAAATTCATCGTTAGGTGGTATGTAGATTATGAAGTTATATCTCAAAAATCCATCATTGTCTAAAGAATAACCTTCAAATTTTGGTACCATCATGGTATCTTCTCTAGTATTAGCCTTAACTTCCTTGTACCAATCATCGTCAAATTGTAGATCTAGAATATTTTCTTGCAAATTCATCTTAAGAGGCATTACTGAGAATATGCACGGTCTCTGACTCAACACATCTGCTACTCTATTCACCATTCCTTTAATATAAGTAATCTCAAAGTCATATTCGCTAAGTAATTATGACCAACGCCTCTGTCACGCATTCAGGTCACTCTGCAAAAATATATGTTGCAATCTACAATGATATTTACATAATTCAAATTTTTGTCCAATCAGATAATGTCTCCATACTCTCAAGGCATATACAATTGCTAATAACTCCAAGTCTTGTGTTGTGTAGTTTTCCTCATGCCTTCTCCATTTCCTTGAAATGTAATAAATCACTTGACTGTATTGCATCAAAACTCCACCTGAACCTTCCTTGGATGCTTCCATGCATTCCAAGAATTCATTGTCCATGTCGGGGAATTTCATTATTGGTGTTGTTGTTGGAGAAATTTATATTTTTGACACACTAGTTCAGTGGTAGTAACACTAGTTCAGTGGGAATTAACTGACTACTTATATATTAAACTTTCTAATCTTTGAACATCACTATTATGCATGAATTCCTAATTATAGGATGTCATCTCCTATATGAGTGAATATCACCCACTAATTGATTAGATCATAATATACATTGATTCTCATTCTTCATTGTGTATCTCTCTTCCTTTTCTTGATGAGCTTTGTTTATGTATGCTTTAGCTAGGTCTCCTATGCAGGTTTCCACGAAACAATGATATGGTATCAAAGTCGAGCTTCTTGGAGAAACCCAGACAAGCCAGAGAAGAGATAAACATGATTTGATTAAACCTATTTTCTGCCATCATCGTGGCCTATCCCTATCGAAAGGTGCGATGATTGGAATCGTCACAACCTATCCCTATTGGATCGTTGCGGCCTATACACAACCAAGGTGCGACGTCATCGCACTGTGTTATTCATATGGGGTGAGATGATTCAATTTTTCAAAATCATCAAACTATGTCCTTCACTAGGGTGCGATGATTTAATATCGTCGCACTTTATCCTTCTCTAGGGTGTGACAATTCAACAAACCTCCAAAAATTGGTTTTCTACAGTAAAATTTTGATATCTCGAAATCCATGATCTGGATTGGGATAAATTTTTTACCAGAGACATATAACATAAGGATTCTTATGCTCACAAAAAATATCCAAAACCCACATCGTATTTTAGGAGATATAATTGTTTTACCATATCTATAACTTCCATAGAACCACCAATCATATCTCGGAATCCATGATCTGGGTTTTCAGGATCTTTTCAAAATCAAAGCAAGGATGGAGATGATGAAACTTATTCAATAAAGTCTGGTGATAATCCTCATGCTGTAAAATTATTTTGAATGGAATTTGAGGGCCGCATTCCAACTGAAACGAAAATGACTATATAATTTGATGATGGCGACAGAATCAGAACCTACATCAACGCTTGAGAAGACCAGATCGGTGAATCGTAAGGATGAGGCCACATGATTACTTCTTGAGTTAATATCCACTGATCCATGGTTTCATGTTGCCACATGCAAGACTCCAAATGAGATCTAGACCACCTTGGAAGGACTCTTTGGAAAATATGATGAGATGCAAGGTCATATGCTTGAGGTAGAGTTGAATACCTTACACCTTAAAAGTTTTGATAATATATAGGATTTCTTTACTAAAATTAAATATTTGATTTTGAGCTTCGATGAATGTGGTATTGAAAATTCTACATAAGAGAAACAACTTATTCTAACAATCTTGGCCAAGATAGGACCAAAATATGTTGTATATGTCTCCAATTTCCATTCTGGCAGATGTCTTTTGGGCGCAAATTGGAAAATGCCTATGATGGCTCATTTCATTGAGTCTCTCACACAAGAGAATACAAAACTCATACATATGGGCCTCAATAAATATCCCAAAGCACATGCACTCACCATGCATAATGGAAAATGATCATACAATCATAAATCGAGGCTGAAACGAAACGAGATATTACATTCATAGTCAAATAAAGAGGGATTTTCCAAACCCTTCAAGGTTTTTTCAGGTTCCAAAGATTCTTCAAATTCCAAAGGGAAGAAGAAGAAGGGAAAGTAGTGCACATATATCAATAAACTGAATCATGAAGAATCCACACGCATGAAGAAGGAGATCGATCTTATGACACAGGTACTTCAGAAGAATAACCTTGGAGACTTCATTCCCGAAGGAGCCAAGAAGAAGAAGGAAGAATACCATACGCATAAGAAAGGTAATCATCATTCTCTGGTTGCAATTAATTCCTCATATGATTCATGGATTATTGATTCTAGTGCATCACATCATATGGAAGCTAAAGAGGAAGTTTTTACTTCTTTGAGTTCATTCTCTGGACCTCCTATTCTCATGGGGGATGATACTCCAATAACAGTTGCAACAGAGAGAAGAGTGGAACTTCCTAATGGAATTTTTTAGAGTGTTTTACATGTTCCAAAGATTTCTATAAATCTTCTATCAGTTTATCAGATCACTCAAACATGTAAAAGGGTTGAATTTACATCAAATTCAATTATTGTACTTGACATGCATGAAAGTTCCATTATTGTAGTTGGTGAGGTAGATAACAAATAACGGTTGTATAAGTTCACTAAGTTTACCGAATATGACTCATATTTTCTACTTACATATGCTAATGATAGTAGTAGAGTATGTCATGAGAGATTTGGTAATTTAAAATTTATGTACATGCAGTGACTTTCCAAGTAAGGAATGGTCAAAGGCTTGCCATACATTCAATTTTCTAAAAAGGTTTGTGAAGGATGCATTCTTGGCAAGCATCCTGAAGATAAATTTGAAAAGGGGAAGGAAAGGAGAGCATCCTCTTCCTTGGATCTTGTTCACAGTGATCTCATGGGTCCATTTCCACATCCGTCCATCAGAAAAGCAATGTATGTTCTTACATTTATTGATGATTACTCATGCTATACTTGGGTTTATTTTCTCAGACAAAAGTTTGAATTTTTTGAGCATCTCAAAGACTTCAAATCTCTAATAAAGACACAATCTGGGAATAAAATCAAGATCCTCCGTACAGAAAATGGGGGGGATTATATCAACAAATATGTTTAGAATCTTTGTTGTGAAGCTAGTATCCAGTTGCAACACACAGTTCCATACACTCCACAATAGAATGGAGTTGTTGAAAGGAAGAACGGGTCTCTCAAGGAGATGACTAGTTGCATGTTGAATGCAAGATCACTTCCCTCCAAGCTTTGGGATGAGGCACTTAATTGTGCTACTTACATACAAAGCAGATTACCTCACAAATCTATTGAGGATATGACACCTTTTGAGGCTTGGACAGGTGAAAAACCATATGTCACACACTTCCGCATCTTTGGATATAGAGAATGGGCCCATATTCCTTCTGAAAAGAGGAAAGCCTTAGATCCACAGAGCACACCTTGCATATTTTTTGGATATCCAAATGATGTGAAAGGGTAAAGATTAATTGATCCCTCTACAGATCGACTCATCATTGAGTGAACTGTTTAGTTTTAGGAGAGTTATTTGCATGCACATCCAGTGTAACATGAAAATACACTTGTGCTTCCATCAGTTCCAGACATCAGAGATGATGATTCCAAACACTCAGATGCTACATATTTAGACACAGATTCAAAGGATTCTTTACATGAAGATGAGTGGGTAGTACAACCAAATGAGGATACAACATTAGAGCTTCAACAAATTCCCAAGTGGGCACAATCCAGACTTCAGGAAGTAGAAAACCTTGCAGGGGATCCATTGGATTCGAAGAGGACTCAATCTCAGCATGTGGATCCTTCTCATGTACTTTCAACTTCTAAACTAATGATTCCCATGGATTTTTATATGGTTCAATATTTTGATTCACATACCTATAGTGAGGTTGTTGGAAATCCACTGTGGGAAGTAGCCATGCAAGATAAGCACGACTCTCTCCTAGAGAATCAAACTTAGGATTTGGTTCCACTTCCACCAGGGAGGAAACTTGTTCGATGCAAATGGGTCTACATGAACAAGAGAGCAACAAATGGTCAGGTGAGTAGGTACAAGGCCATATTAGTTGCAAAATTATTTCAATAGATTCATGGGATATATTATGATGAGACCTTTGTTCCTGTAGCAAAGATGGACTACATTTTCTTGGCTCTATCCATTGCAACAACCAAAGGATGTGAAGTTCACCATATGGATGTGAAGAATGCTTTTCTTCATGGTGACCATTTAGATGATATCTACATGGAGTAGCCACAGGGGTTCATTCATAACTCATCCTTAGTATGAAAAATGAAGAAGTCTCTCTATGGCCTCAAGCATGCACCTAGAGCATGGTATGCAAAGATGGATTCTTTCTTTCTTTCACATGATTTTGTTAGATGTAAATTTGATTCCAATGTTTACATGTTGAGGACTACGGACTCTGTGATGATATTAGTACTCTATGTTGATGATCATTTTATCATTGGTAGGTATGCTTTAGCCATTTCTTTGGTCAAAGATATTTTGCATTATAGGTTCTCTATGATAGACATGGGTCCACTACACTTCTTTCTTTGTCTTGAGATTATTCGGGATGATTTCAACATCAAACTTTCTCAAGCTAAGTATGTCAAGGATCTTCTGGATAGATTCCACATGACATACTGTAAGTCTGCACCTACACCCTTCTTATCTAGGATCATACTTGAGGATGGTGGGGATACACCATTAGTGGAAAACATTTTTCATTGACAGTTAGTGGGGAGTCTTTTGTATCTCACCCACACCCATCCAGATATCTCATATGTGGTAGGCGTAGTTTTCAGATACATGCAGGAACCCCATGATCTGGACCGGAAGGATGCCAAGCGCATCATCAGATATGTTCATGGCACCATGAGTTATGGGATACACTATGCAGCTGGTTGTGCATTAGATCTCATAGGATTCACAGATTCAGATTGGGTTGGTGATAGCATAGATCACAAGTCCATGTCTGGGTACACTCTCATTTTGGGGTCAGTCCCAATTTGTTGGTCAAGTAAGAAGCAATCAACCATTATTTTATCTTCCGCAGAGGACGAGTACAAAGGAGTAGTCAACTGTGTCATTCAAAGACTTTGGCTTCAACACTTCCTCACCAAGATTGGTATTCAGTTTCACTATCCGATTATCATATGGTGTGATAATCAAAGTACATTGAGATTTTGCAGAGATCCATTACAACAACAACGAACCAAACACATTGAGGTCCACATGCATTTCATCAGAGATTTAGTACATGAAAAGATCATTGATTTGCAGTTCTGTCCTTCCTCTGAACAAACTGCTAACATATTCACCAAGACATTCAATGAGTAGAAGTTTTATAATTTGCGGGATCGTCTTGCAGTGAAGAACATAGTTTCTTAGCAACCGCCTTTTCTTCTTTTGATACATTGTCTTTTGAGGGGGGTTTCGTTCCCACGTGGTTTTCCCTCTTTTCTCACTTTTATTCAATGTTAATTAGTTGCATTGTACATGAGTACCTAATATGGCCTAGTAGCTAGGACTCATTTTTTACTCCATACTGATGTTCAGGGGGGTGTTGGAGAAATTTATATTTTCGACACACTAGTTCAGTGGGAGTTAATTGACTAGTTCTATTTTAGACTTTCTAATCTTAGACCATCACTATTATGCATGGATTCCTAATTATAGGATGTCATTGCCTATATGAGTAAAGATAACTCACTCATTGATTAGATCATAATCTAAATTAATTCTCATTCTTCATTTTGTATCTCTCTTCCTTTTCTTGATAAGCTTTGTTTGTGTATGCTTTAGTTAGGTCTCTTGTGCAGGTTTCCATGAAACACTGACAGTTTTCATCAACAACTCTTTAATCTTTTGAAATGCTTCTGCTCATTTCTTTGTCCAAACAAAATTCTTGTTTTCCTTTTGCAATTTCGTGATTGGATTTGTTATCTTTGAAAAACCTTCGATGAACCATCGTTAATATCCTACTAAACCCATAAAGATACATACTTCTTATACGTTCATCAGAGCTGAAAATTCCATAATAGCCTCTACTTTTGCTGGATCCACAACGATGCCTTCTCTAGATATGATATGTCCCAAATAATGAATCTTTAATTGGTAAAAAGAACATTTCAATAGCTTCTCGTACAATTTATTTTCTCTAAAACATTATAGAACCAATTTCAAGTGTTCGTCATGCTATTCTGAATAAATTAGTATGTCATCAATAAATACTTCAACAAACTTAGCTTTAACATCTTTAATTAATTTTATGGTTATTATTGATAAATAAATAAATAAATAATGAAAGTAAATGATAATTATATATATATATATATATATATATATATATATATATATATATATATATATATATATATATATATATAA